>JACXGM010015699.1:0-21084 GCA_016801145.1 Umbra pygmaea
TTTTGCCATGGCAGTTAGACCTTAATCTCCAAGTGTTGTGTCAAGAATTCTTGTGTGTTGAGTTTTGACACAATGAGCCAAATCTAGAATCTTCTAGAACATTGAAAAGACCCATGACAGAAAAACACAGACACTTGGTGATGCCCAAGAATCACATATTGTTCCAAACTGAACAGAAATTGGGTCTGGGTTAGCATGCTGGCCCTATTGATAAGGTTCTCACAAATTGTTTTATGGTCCTGTCAAACCAAAACCCTGAACGCCCTTGTGTTTAAAGCCACAACAGGTAGATTAAAAAGGCCACTGTAAAATGTGCAGTTTCATCACACAGCACAATGCCACAGATGTCACACGTTTTGAGGGAGCAGGTGGATTCAGCACCACGGCCAGCTCCACAGCCTAAGGAATCACAAGCTAGCCATGGTGCTGAATCCACCTGCTCCCTCAAAACGTGTGACATCTGTGGCATTGTGCTGTGTGATGAAACTGCACATTTTACAGTGGCCTTTTATTGTGGTCAGCTTAAAGCACACCTGTGCAATAATCATGCTGTCTAATCAGCATCTTGATATGCCACACCTGTGAGGTGGATGGATTATCTTGGCGATAGAGAAGTGCTCACTAACACAGATTTAGACAGTGTGAACAATATTTGAGAGAAATAGGCCATGTGTGTACATAGAAAAAATCTTAGATCTTTGAGTTCAGCTCATGATAAATGGGGGCAAAAACAAAAGTGTTGCATTTACATTTTTGTTCAGTGTACTAAAACTAAATCAAGATCTTCATGCTTGCATTCTAACACATTCAGCAATACCCCATATCTGTTATTTATCCAACCTTGAATTACTTCAAGGGACTGATGGTTGAAACTGTGACACATAAGTTTTGTGTAAAGTGTACTGGGACATCTTTTGTTGTCCACGTTCAATAAATGAGCATCACATTGGAGCTTGAGGCACAAAGACACACAGAAACCAGACTTCAATGGTGCCTTGTTTTCTGCTCAAAACTCTGAATTTCTTTTTGTTTATGTAACTTCAACATTCTTTCAGGTACTTAGGTTCAGGTGTTAACCACACAATCAGTCAAATGTGCTGCACTGAGTGAGTGTTGGGTGGGCGCACAGACACGTGTCTGTCTGTGACGGAGGGTGCACAGAGCTCGGAGCAATTTCAACCAGTAGTCATTCTAACCAACCTCAGTTGGTAGTAAAGGAAACAGCCCCTCTCCACCTCGTGCCATGACCACTGAGATTTACCTTGAGACCAGAGGATCAAAATGTCCTGGTCTCTGTTTTCAGGGCCTGATCTGAAACGTCTCATTTCCTAGATTCAGTAGGCTGTTGGTGAGATCAGGGTGCTACTCTGCAGAATTTTTCTGGAACTGATTCTTCCCTGCTTAGTCAAAACATCTATCCTACATTTCACTCATGACTTGTTGAAAGAAAAATAAGAGGTTTACAGTTCAAATACAATAAATATTATACGGTTAAATAAAGACAAAACACATATTCTCAAAGTATGTAATGCATAGATTATAATTTAGAACTGTATGCTAATCATAAAATAAATTACATTTATTATAAAAGGTGCACAGATTTGCCAGGTAGCTATATTACAGTACATTCAGCGAAAGAACAGCAGAACAGTATTATATACAAAAAACACCATCAAAGGGTCAACATATACAGTTCAGTCTCAGGTTGAAGTTGATATACGATTTAAAGAACAGAAATGAAAGAAGTCTTGTAATAGTGACAGACCTGTGTTCACAAAAATAGCCAATCACAGACACCATTGGAATATTAATAATTTCATAGAAGTGCATGTGCTTTGCAATCATACTTTTCCCCCTATATGTGACACCCCATGAGAAGGGACAAGGGAAAGCCATTATCAGAGGTGAATTTAAGGGTTTATCTAAGCGTTTATGTACACGCTGGGATTAAGAGTTAACATTCCATAGTGGCCAATAGGCTCCAATCAGTTGTATAGTTAGTTATCCTTTGTATTACAAGTAAGCTGTCACAATCATGACCAGTTAAATTCTCTATAAGAAGGCACTGTAAAACATTCTCTATTCCTGCACTGCAGGTGTACCATACCGCTGTGGTCTTTGTTTCCTGTTTGAGGTAAAGCACACACTGATACACTCAGAAAAAATGCATGCACAAAATCCCATAAACCCACGCAGAAACACCCGAGCCAGCATGCACGCACGCGCTCAGACACATTTGCTTCTTTTAGCTTTGCCCACACAGGATATGTGACTGTGCACTGCAGCCTGTGGGGTTAAGGGTTTGTGCAGCACAGGAAACTCCTAATCACATCCCAGCACAAACGACACAGCAACAAAACATTGTCTCTGTATAATATACAGTCACACCACAACTGAACCCAAGGGCAAGAGGTAAACTGGTTGATTACAGTGGACTGCAACATTATAATAATAAACATTCACAATGTACAGTAGTTCATGTGTATTTCTCAGACCAAAACAGCTAAAATAATGTTAATATTGCCGGGAAAATTATATTATGCTAAATCAAATCTGATTATTTGATTAAATATGTATCAAGCATTAAAAACACAGTGAAGGTACAGAGGAACATTCATTTTGAGTGATGTAGGCATGAAAAATCAATCATCATAAGAATATTCTACCCAAGAACTGCCATGATCATTGGTGGAAAGTCAAATTTCAGAGGCAGCCAGATGATCACCAGGAAGGAAAAAAAACAAAGGGACTGAAAAGCCTTCTGGGAAGTAGAGTTTAACTTCCATGGTCCAGGGCTCAAGACACGCGTATGGCTGCGTATTCTGATAACTCCTCCTTCGGTTGTTCGGACCGTGTCGTGGAACGTGGACTTACCTTATGGTTAAGTGTTGCATACATGATACCACTTTCTTCCTCTTCTTTCTTCATGTTGCTATAAGTCAACCTACCGCCCTCTGGGACAGCTAACTGACTGGCCACAGGTTGAACAGGGGCCTGACAGGTTCGACGTGGACCCCTGGCAGGTGCGTTGTCATAAATACAGTCTGTCTTCGGGGTGGGCTGGGACTGGGCTTGGTGGGAGCGGATGCTTTGACTCTGGGGGCGGGGGTTGAGTCGTGGGGATACTTGCTCGGTCAATTGTATAACTATGTACTGTAACAACAAGGAAGCAGATTTTATACACTGGTTATTTGAAAATCCAAACCTTCATTATATTATCCCACACCTGGAATAGACAGACAAGAAGAGCATCAAAAGTGTTTCAGGTGTATTTCTGTTTCACCTGGTTCTCTGGTTGTTCCTCTTTCCTATGCCTGGATGGACAGACACCTGTATTTTAAGGAATTTTTTTATTACATTTTTTAATCATGATGTTATTCAGTAAATAAAGTAATAACCAATTCTGATTTGCATAACCACCTGGCCAATGTCAAAAACATTTTAACTCTTTTTTCAGAGCCGTATATACAGTATCATGTACATGTATGATCAAATATAGTTAGTGCTATGGTCATCGTAAGCCTCTTACCTTTACAACCACGTATCAGTAATGTAGATGCCGTTATGAACACAAGGACAAAGATCACAATTCCAGCTGAGATGTAAACATAAAGCAACAGCCTCTCTGGGAAACTGTCACTCTGTTTATTTCTTATGTCTAAAGGAGAAAAAGGAGCACAGGCATTATTTATATATTGGACAGATAAAATAAATCCCCATTCCACCATAGAAGCTTTCGCGCAATGAATATAAATGTTGGAGTTACGTACACATGTTACACATCAAAGTTAGAAACACTAATTGGTGTGTTGACCCAACATTAGATTTGAAGTTGAACACCACAATTTACTGATGAACATCATACAGTGACACCTTGAAAAAGCCCTCACTCAACTATTCTCCAACATGTTATTGGACATGGGTGTTCCTGCTCATCAATATTTTTTACAAAGTATACCTTTAATTTACCAGGTAAGTTGGCTGAGAGAATGTTATTTTTTGCAGCAACGGCCTGGGGAGAAGTGGGGGGAGGATGGGGATGAGTGAGCTAATTAAAAGCTGAGGTTAGCATGATGGTGGAGCGCGAGATTGGAAATGTGTCCAGGACACCAGGGTTAACCCCCATACCCATACGAATAGTGCCATGGAATATTTAGTACCACAGAGTCAGGACACCCGTTTATCATCCCATTTGAGAGACCGAACCCTAAACAGGGTAAATGCCCCATCACGGCCCTGGGGCACTGGGAATGATCTTCAGACTATAGGGAAGAGTGCCCCCTACTGGCACTCCAACACCAATTCCATCAGCACTGGTCTACCATCCAGAGACTAAACAGGTCCTACCCTGCATAGCTTTAGAAGAAAACCAGCAGTGGCATACAGGGTGCTATGCTGCTGGATATTAGCCGTAGTTTATGCCTTGAGTTCTGAGCCCTCCTTTACATATTCCACCCATAGATCTGATTAAGCCTACACCAAAAGTAGGCACAATACACTCAGTTTACATGGTTTCTAATCAATGGTTTCTACATGGTTTTTATATTTGACTCCCTCAAAAACATTTGGGGCAGTGAAACTAAGCAGTTTCTTATTCAATACCAACCTGTCCCACATGTTGTCAACAGAAAGAACTGCAAACAAATTATTTCTTATTTATAATTCTTTAAGATTATCTTCATTAATTGCCCTTCCTGCCTTGCTTCTTAAGACTGCGTTCTCCCAATTAGTGTTCACAGTAGGCCGTAGGCTACGGCAGTGGTTCCCAAACCTCTCCCCGGGGACCCCCAGACAGGCCATGTTTTTAGTTTCACCCTGAAATGACACAACTGATTCAAATAGTCAACTACACATTAAGCCTTTGACTAATTGAATCAGGTGTTCCATTTCAGGGTTTAAAATAACATGGCCTGTGTGGGGGTCCTCCACATTTCTGTGCTCTGCGCTTCTTTGTGAGCTGAGCTTTAACACTTGCTGTGGATTTTGCTGCTGGTTTTAACAGCTGTTTGCAGACCGGCAGTGTTGTTTGAGTACATCTGGAAAAAAGTATTTGTGCAGGAGAACCTAAAAGGGTGTCTCTGGGCATGTTCAACAGATTCAGATAGATATCTGTTCCTTTTCTTTTTGCCACCTCCAAGTCTTTTTGCACACAGGTTTTTCACAAGCCACATGTTTTCCATCTTGGAGACAGGCAGCTCCTAGAGCCAGAGGTCTTCAACTCTAACCCTACGGGGTCCGGAGCCTGCTGGTTTTCTGTTCTACCTCAACATTAATTGGACTCATCTGGTGTCCCAGTGGAACTGGCTTCGAGGTCCAGAGTTGAGGACCCCTGTCCTTGACCATAATGAGATGCGTCGCAGGTGAGAGCAGGCCCGTCGCGACAAGGCAAGCAGACCAAGCAATTGACAACGAAAAATTGTGTGAGTGCCCCTTTGATAGTCAATGGAGTAATGTGTAATGACACTGTTATCGAGGACCCCCTCAAGGGGCCCCTCTCGTGATCTCTGCTGCTGGCAAAATACAAAACCTTCTCGGTCGGCACTCGGCAGTCATCATGAAGCAAAATTATGATTCAGGAAGCCAGAAAAGGAAGACGCTGCTTGTAAAAAACAGCTAGTGCAACTTTTTTTCGAACGGATGGTTACATACTACTGTAATATGTTTTTAACGTAATATGTAATATGTTTTAATTAGTAAACATTTAATTATACATGAGTATGTGCACTTTAAACATTTTTTATGCGCAGTTTATGCACTGTAAACCTTTTTTTTATTTATATAAAGTGTGGGTGAAGTTAAACTTTATAACTATGCTGTGGTTCCTGTAGGTTTTGCATGCAGGATGAAGGGTTGGAGGGCCTCCATGTCCATTTTGCTTGGGGCCCCCAAATTCCTTCAAACGGCCCTGGGTGAGAGTCACTTGTTTCTGCATATCATAATACCGAAGTACTGGTAAACGGATGACACATGCTTTGAGGTTGTCAAAAGCATCTTGTTGGTGTTGTGTCCAGCTCCAACTCACATCTTTGTGCAGCAGCTGGCAAGGTAGTGCTACGGCTGATTCAAATTTGGATGAATTTTCCCAGGTAATATACTGTATCATGCCCAGGAAGCGCTGGAGAGCTCTCTTCTTGTCTGGAGGTGTAATTTCACTGATTGCTGAGATTTTGGTTGGATCTGCCTCAAGTCCCTTGGCTGTGAATATGTGTCCCACATAGCTCACCTCATCCAGTCTGAACTTGCACTTTTTGGGTTAAGCCTGAGCTTTACCTGCCTGGCCCATGCCAGCACCTTTTCCAGATTTTTGTCATGCTCTCTGACAGTCCGATGATGATGTCATCCACAATAATGGCACATGGATAACCCGCAAAGATTTTTTTCATAGCTCTTTGTAAAACTTCAGAGGCAGTGTTAATGCCAAATGTCATCCTCAGGAACTTAAATCTGTCAAAGGTAGTTGTGAATGTTGTGCGGGGAAAAGGAACATCATCCAGTTTGATTTGCCAGATAGAGCTCTTTGCATCCAGGACAGAGAAAACAGTAGCGCCTGACATTTGTGCTGCGACCACCTCTACTGTGCTCATAGGAAGGTGGGGGCACATTTGTGCCTTATTTAGGTCCCTTGGGTCTATGCATATGCAAACATCCTCAGTCTCTTTGTAATGTGTGGCAACCATGTTGGCGTCCTATTCTGTGGGCTCATCCACTTGCGTGATCACACCTAGTGTTTGCATTCTCTGAAACTTTTAATTTTCCTGCATCGCCAAAGGGATGTGTCATGCATGGTTGAAAACTGGCATCACATCTGGATCCAGTTTCATGGAGAAAGTTACCAACTTCCTCTCTAAACAGATATTTATACTCCTCAAAAACACTGTGTGTGTGTTTGATAATTCATATTCTCTAAATGGTGTACCTTCTCACTGATAGTGACCAGCTTAATCTTTAGGCAGTTTTTGAGGCCTATGATGGATCTCACATTTTTTATCCACTACATGAAATTCCAGGTCAAATAGCTGTTCATTTATCCAGCACTTGAGAGTCACTGCCCCTCCGAAAGCAATCAGTTTTTCTTTCCTTTGTTGTGTGTACAGTTTTTCAGTGTGTCTGACACTTTTGTAGGTGTTTAAGGGCATGGTGTTACATTTGGCCCCTGTGTCAACTTTTAACTTAAGAGATTTGTCATTAACTCACCAGACAATGTCCTTCTACACTGTAAAACATTACAGACCCATTTAGTTATGTTAAATTACTTCTTCTTGTTAGTTCAAAGATCTCTGACAAGTTTTGGATTTTGAACTCAATGTCATGAGTTTTCAAAATTTAAACTTGCATTCATTCATTGTTTTGACTTTAGTCAAATATGTATGTGTTGATTGAACTTGGGTATATCAGTTGAAAATAAAAAGGCAGTTGTGGGGGGATGGGAACAAGAGAGAACTCTTCCACTTATTCCACTTTTGAATTACATTTGAATTAATTTCTTGCCAGAAAAAATCCTTGAAAAAGAAACTATTAAAATTGACAAGTTCAAACTGGGGAACCACAGGTAAGTTTGTGTTTGTGGTTATCATAAGAACCACATGTAATATGTTACTTGGACATTTGCACCCATTAGGGAAATACCTGTTCCATTTTAAATGCTTTCAGGTTGGGAATTGTAAACCTTTTGCAGAACTGTGCAGTTCTTATGATTGCAGATCAAGTATGATAACTCCTATATTGGAGCACTCCCTACTCTGCCTTGTTTCCAAAAAGTGCTCTTTCGCTGAGGGGATGTACAAGGACGTGCAGGCCTGATGTGTCACATGTTGTTATTGTGAATTAAAATTATTTTCTTATGAATTTGCCTGAAAAGTATTGTAATCAACATATTTTGTATATATGCTAATGAGCTGTCTCATGATTTTCATTTGAACTTGTGCCTTCACATCTACAACTACTAACCAAATCAAATCGAACTACACTTTTACTGATGGTTGGCCAAATAGCAGACTGAAACACACATCCTCTCTAAGAGACGCATTCATATAATATATTTCAGGTGTGCCTTTTAAGTTGTTTTAACTTAAAACTGTGAGATAAAATAATGCAGAAATGTATGTCAATTTGACTAGGTAAGGGAAGTTTTCTTGCATTGATAAAGTAAAATAATTATTTGTTTTAACTCAAAGTATGAAGTTGAATTAAATGATAACATTTTAAATCAAATAAAGAGACAATGTTGAGAAAACTAGAACACTGTAGTTATATCAACTTTATGAACATTATTTTGTGAGTTGAAACAAAGGCATTCTTCAAGTTGAGTTAACTTACATTTTCGTTTTTCTTTTTTTTTTAACTTCTGTTTATTGCATTTTTCAAATACAAATACACAAACAATACATAACGAACAAACAGACATTACACATATATTGTTGCTACAGAACCAACCCATATAGTAAAGGTCAATGTGACACTCATCAAAACAAGATATTACACTGCGTTTGCACAGTAGCCCATATAAATGGCGACAAGAATAAGTAGGGTAAAAAACAGCTGAGCCAACCCCAGAACTCTTAATCCCATTTCAGACATGTTTATCAATTGGTCTTCATACCATCTATCTATTCAAGTCCAGGTTGTAGTCCACTCCCAAAAGTTCCAGTGGCCTCTTCCATTTATGCATAAACACGTGCATCCTTTTTTTGATATAGTGTCCAAGTTTTTCTAGAGATACAACCTCTGAGATAAGAGATTTCCACATGGAAACTAAAGGAGGGTCGTCACCGACCCATTTCGCCATTATAGCTTTCCTTGCTAACATCAAGAGTGACTGAACCACATCTTCATCTTTTTTAAGGCAGACGGGGATCTTACCAAGCAGACAGAGGAGTGGGTCTAACACCGGTTGACCTATTGCTGTACTAACCCCTTCGCATACTGTCCTCCAAAACATCTTAATTTTATTACATTCCCATAGGCAATGCATTCTGGTACCTAACTGAGATTTGCATTTAGAACAGTTTGGTGAGGCTCCTGCCGTATATTTACTATAGATATATGGCGAAATGTAGACCTGATGCAAAATATTATATTGTAACTCTCTATATCTGTTGCATATGGAGATTTTGGAAGGCAGCCGCACAATCTCATCCCACATATCATCATCTATTACACAGTTAAGCAAGGTGCACCATGATGCTTACCATCTCAGAGTAGAACTTAGATATAAAATGTTTTTGCTGCTTATGGTTCAGAAAGAATCTGTCCAGTGGATGGGAGTCGTATGGGACTTCTAACGTTTTATTCTTCCTACACACAAAGTGTCTGACTTGTAGATATTTGTAGAAGTCTTTATTGGTTATATGATATTGAGCTTTCAGTGACTCAAATGTTTTGAATCGCCCATTCTCATACAGGTCAAAGACCCTAACGAGGCCTGCTTTTTGCCAAAGTGAAAAGTCTGGTCCCATTCCATGTGGTGAAAGCTCAGGGTTATGCATCAGAGTTGTTATAAGGTGAGGAGGCTGAGTATTGTGAAATATTTTCATAACTTTTCTCCAGGCCCACAATAGTAATCAAAGGGTTGTTTTTTACAATATGCGGCAGTTCTATCTGACTTTTCCCCAACAAGTTCACAGGAGAGAAGGGTTTACAAATAACTGACTCTATGTCGAGCCAAGGGGCGTCTGATTCATTCACCCATGAGGAGATAATCTTGGCTTGTACGGATAGCATATAGTACTCTATATTTGGTAAACCCCATCCTCCTCGCTCCCTCTGGAGCTGTAATACAGCTAATTTAATCTTAGGTTTCCTGCCATTCCAAATGAAATCTGACATTGCTTTTTTGATAATTTTAATGTCATGTGGAGTTATATTCACAAACAGCATCGATATGGGATACAATATTTTTGGGAGGACCGTCATCTTAATGAGATTGATTCTGCCTAGAAATGATACAGGGAGACCCTTCCATCTTATTAGCATTTCTTGGAGTTTTTTTACCAAGGGAGTAACATTCTCTACATACAATTGGGCAATTTGGGGGGTGACTTTAATTCCTAAATATTTAAATCCAGTTGGAGCCCAACGAAAGGGCTGAATGTAGGCTGGTTCAGTATTTATGTTGTTGTCCAGGATTAGTATTTCTGACTTAAATTAACTTTGTATCCAGATATTGGGCCAAATTATTTGATACATTTAGTCAAAGCTGTTAATGATTCAGAAGGGCTTGTTAACATCATTAGGATGTCATCAGCATACAACAGGATTTTATGTTGTTTCACACCAAGCGTTACTCCCTTAATATCTGGGCTTTGTCTTATAGCCATCGCTAGTGGCTCTATAGCCAGAGCAAACAGAACCAGAGACAGCGGGCTTCCTTGAGCAGTGCCCCTTGTTACTTTAAAGGGAGCCAACACCAATCCATTAGTCAGAACTGAAGCTGTAGGGTCCTTGTATAACAGTCTGATCCAGCCCAGGAGGCACGGCCCAAAACCAAATCTTTTCATTACATCAAACATATATTCCCACTCAATTCTATCAAACGCCTTTTCAGCGTCCATAGAAACAACAGCACCCGGTGTCTTAGAAGTATCAAGATAATGAATGATATGGAACAGGCGTCTTGTGTTGTGATAAGAGTTCTGACCCTTAACAAATCCTGTCTGGTCTGCATTCACAATTGAGGCTACAACCTCCTCCAGCCTTAAAGCCAGTATCTTAGACAGTATTTTGTTGTCCACATTGAGGAGACTAATGGGTCTATAGGAAGAGCATAGTTCTGGATTTCTATTTTTCTTCGCTATCAATGTTATATTGGCTCTATACATAGAGTCTGGAATTCAGGGAGTCTGGACTCCTAAAATTATCTATTAAACACTCTCAGCAGAAGGTTACTAATTTTCCCCTTCATCAATTTAAAAAAACTCAGCTGGAAAGCCATCCTCTCCGGGACATTTCCCTGATTGAAGTGAAGAAATGGCTTTATCTATTTTGAGTATGGAAATGGGAGATTCCAGTATATTTGACTGTTCCCCTGATAATTGCGGAAAACGTAGCCTATCCAAGAAATCACCAGCCCTGAGACTCTCCATATCAATCTCTGAGCTGTATAAATTAGCGTAGAACCTTTTGAAGCTCTCATTAATGACGGTTATTAATATGTCTTTGATTGTTCTCATCATATATAGCTGCTATGTAAGGCTTCACAGGAGCATTCTTTGCCAGCCGTGCTAAAAGACGATTTGGTTTATTTGCAAATTCAAAAAGACGTTGTTTAGTGAACACAATATTTATTTCTGCCTTCCTCATTATCAGGCCATGTAGCGCTGATTTTAATTCAATAAGAGTTGCCTCCAATATTGTCCTATAATAGGTTTCTTCTAATTGTTTTATTTTGTTTTCCATTTCAAGTTGTTTGGCAGGTCGCTCTTTTTTCCTCCGACTAGTGTATGATATAATCATACCCCGCAGATAGGCCTTGTAAGTATCCCACACAATACCTGGATCCACTCCGTCATTATCATTAGTTTCCAAAAATAAGTCAGTTTGGTCTGCTAAATATTTAATGAATTTGTCATCCATAAGCATAGTTGTATTCATTCTCCAGGAGAATGAACGCTCACTGGGTCTAAGGGGTTGCATTGTCATGATTACAGGAGCATGGTCCGAGAGAGCAATGTGGCCTATATTTACATGTTCAATGAGGTGTGAGAGACATCTCGAGATAAAAATGTAGTCAATACGTGAGGCTGACAACTGGGGCAGAGAATGAAATGTGTATTGTTTTGAAAGTGGATTACAATGTCTCCAGATATCTAAACGGTCAAGTTCCTTATTAAGATTCAAGACCGCCTTGGCATTTTTAGTTTTGTTTGTCTGAGGTGGGAGTCTATCCATCATTGGGGATAACGCACAATTAAAGTCAGCCCCAATTATCATGTTGGGGCAATCCATGTCAGCTAGTTGGGCGAATAGAGATGAATAAAATGCTTCATCCTGGATATTAGGGGCATAAACATTCCCCAGTATTACGTTCTCACCGTGTAGAACCCCTTTCACTAACACATATCTGCCTTCAGCGTCTTTAAAAGAAGCTGTAGCAGTAAATGAGAGGGTCTTATGCAGCAAAGTTATCACCCCTCTCCTATTAGTTGAGTATGATGAAAAAAAAGTTTGACCAACCCATCCCCTACGATATTTTTTGTGCTCTTCATCATTTTAATGGGTTTCTTGGAGAAAGGCGATTTGGATCTTATCTTTTTTCAGGGAGTTTAAGATGGATTTCCTCTTAACCACATTATTAGAGCCCCGAATATTCCATGTGCATATCTTAACAGTCATCACCACCAGGTTGCATTGCATAATACATGTTACATCTAACTTCACCCATTGTACGTATAGTGGATAAGCCTGTAGCCTTAACTGGGGAATAGATTCTGTTAAACATGGAAGTGTTCCAGGCAAAAACTGAACAAGCCCAGAAACCTTACAAACATTAAAACATGAAGAAGGTGCATTATAAACACACACCCAAAGAAAGGAGAGAAACCGAAGAAAAATAGCATA
Organism: Umbra pygmaea; assembly: GCA_016801145.1. Lineage (NCBI taxonomy): Eukaryota > Metazoa > Chordata > Actinopteri > Esociformes > Umbridae > Umbra > Umbra pygmaea. The sequence continues at coordinate 12,556 of JACXGM010015699.1, forward strand.
AATGTATCTAGTTGTAGCTATTAATTCCTAATAAGTACAGCTGTGAGGATCAGAAGTGACAAAAAATAAATAAATAATAATAACTTCAGTTTTCCCTTACTGAATTGTAATTTAAAAAAAGTACCAGCATATATTTATAAATGTCACAAGGAAGAAGGGGAGGAGGAAGATGAAAATAGGAAGCCTCAGTATAAGGAGCACTATTTTCACATGAGCCACATTATTTCTACATTAATATCAGTCTGCATTTACTGAATATACCTGGAACTATCCAGATGAGGTCACTCACACGGCCATCAATTTATTTTGCAGCAGTCTGTTTGCTGATGTATTAATTAATTTCCTTGATGGTGGAGAAGGAGGAGCTGGTACCATCGGGGTGAAACACTTTGATGACAGCAGGATACAGAAAAGAATACCTTATCCCGGCTTCTCTCAGTTGTCTACGGGCATTTGCAGATTCCTTTCTCTTCCTCACCACCTCCGTGGAGAAATCCTGGTAGAATGAGACGTTGCTGCCGTCGATGTTCAACGTGCCTTTGTTTCTGGCTGCTTGAATTATTTTCTGTTTGTCAGAATAATCCTGTAGCTTTACCAGGAGTGCTCTCGGCCCTAGCAGGAGACCCCAAACGTCCCTTTCCCCGGCCACATTAACTAGATCTGACTGGGGGATCCTGAGGTGTTCCCAGGCCAGTGTGGAGATATAATCTCTCCACCTAGTCCTGGGACAGGTAGCAGGACATAATCAGATTGAAATAACTGTAGAAATGGAGGTTAGTATGCTCATGAGAACAGGTGGGGTTTTAATAAAGACTTGAAGACAGACAAGGTAGGGACCGTTCTAATCTCTAGGGCAGTGGTTCTTAATCCTTGTCCTCGTGCCCTACAGCCATCTCACAGTTTTGTTGCAACCCTAAACTAGCTCACCTGATTTCAGCAGCCAAGAGCTTGATGAGTAGTTGTCAAGTTGATTCATGTGTGATAGCTCTAGGATACATCTAATACATGGAAAGGATGTGGGTCCCCAGGAAGGAAAGGATTAAGAACCACTGCTCTAGGGGCATGGAGTTCCAGAGTTGCGGGCCTGCTACCGCAAATGCACGCTCCCCTCTGCGATTGAGTCTAACACGAGGGACTTCCAACAAAGCCTGAACAAGAGATCTTAGGCTTCGGGACGGAGTGTAAGGATGGACAAGTTTAGAGAGATAGGTCGGGGCTAAGTTATGTAGAGATTTAAAAACAAGGAGTAAAATTTTAAAATCTATTCTTTGTTGAATTCGGGCTAAAAACAATAACCTCATTCTTCTCTTTGTTTAGAAAGAGGAAAATTTGGGCTAACCATGCTTTGACCTTTTCTAAGCATAGCAGAAGAGAGTTTAGCACTGCAGGGTTGTTTCTCTTAATAGGGATGGAAATTTGGGTGTCTTCCGCATAAAAATTAGAAGAAACACCATGTTTGCTTAGGATGGTGCCCAGAGGTAGCATATAGAGAGAAAAATAAAGAAGGGGCCAAGATGGAGCCCTGCGGAAGCCCACATGTGAAGGGTGCCATGGAGCTGGAGAAGTTGCCCATCTTTACTGAAAACTTTCTGTCAGACAGGTATGACTGAAACCATGTCAGAACCGATGCCCTTAGACCCACCCAGGACTCTAGTCTAGTTAGAAGAGTAGGGTGGTCAATGCTATTAAAAGCTGCCAAGAGATCTAGGAGAACAAGAACAACGGTGTCACCGGAATCAGTAGAGAGCAGGCCCGGAGTGGGTAATCGGGAGAACCAGGAGAATTCCCGGTGGGCTGCTAGTTGTTGGGCCGGTAAGGTGGTTCGTGAAAAACTATTTTATAATCGCTATACTTGTTGCAATTCGGACTGGGCAACCTGCCTGCAGATGTGAGGAAGTGCGGCCCACTCTTCGAGCGCACCTCTCATTCTCCCCTCACACACAAACACAAGAGTACGCTCCCACGGTCAACATCAAACGAGCCTTCAAAATAGAATTGGTCACCAGACCAGGAATGTCATTTAGTTTATTAAATATTAAGTGGGTAGACAATAATTATGTTAATAATGTTTATCTAAATTATAACCGCACCAACCTCTTTGCCAAAGAGTGGAATCATGAATGTTTACTCCCTGCGCGTGATTAATTTACCGGTAGTCTGTTCTCCTGAGTGCGCGTGGCGGCAGAGAGACGAAGCAGACGCGTTGGCAGACAAAATAACTTAATAATGTCTATTAGCTACTACAGTATATTAGCTAACTCCTGCGCCTGTTTTAGAAATAGAAAAACTCTTCCAAAACAAAGCAGACTGTTGAAAATGAGTTTTATAAATGATAAAGTAAATTGTTGCTGGTATTTCAGTCAGGTGTCTATCTATCTAGCTCTACAGTGAACGTCAGTAGTTAGCCAGCATGCAAGAGCTCTGGTTATGTACTGTAGGCTACTGCCAAGTTACTGTATTACATTCTAGCTAACTGTGTAGCTCAAATGTATAGCCTAACTGTCAAAGTAGCTCATTTAACTTATTTAATAAGAGAATGAACGATGTGCAGTGAAAGACAACACACGGTAAGCCATCATTCATAACCATATAATTATCATTGTAAACTTTGCTTTAGAGAATAATGACACAAACAGGGATACAAAACAGTTATGCTAAAACAGGCTGCAATACTGAAACCCCAAGATAGGAGTTAGTGCATATTAATATATTAAAAAACATGTTTTTCATTCATGCATATTTGACATTTCTGACAGGGCTGAGCCAGGCAGAAGCTATTGATTTGTGGATAAGGTAGGCCTAGGCTATGACTTATAGCCTACTGGAATAAAAGTAAAATCTCCTCAGAAATCTGTACTGTGGTATAAATCCTGTATTAACATTTCAGATGTTAGTTTTAGTAATAATTTTGTACTGTAATGTCAACCTGGACCCAATCACAGATAGAGAAGTGTCTGACAGAGGAAGAAGAGTGGCTAGTGGAGGAAAAGGAGTGTGGTGTGGTGGAGGAATTAGACTGAGAGGACGATCAAGAGCTGTAGTCTCAGATGAGATTAGGGCTACTATAATTAATCAGACTATAAGTGAGGTGTATTGCCCTCATAAGTGAGGTGTATTGCCCAAGTTGACATAAGATGTGATGTGAATGTTAACCCTGTCTTCTGCATTTGAATTCTAAACAGTGGACAGGGGTCATTCTTGTTTCGTAAAGAAATAATCTGTTCTTAGTTTTGCTTAGGTTATTGTTTTATTATTGACAGTGTGCTTGTTGGGTGACAACTGTTGCTAGAGTTATGGAATAATTAGTTGATTTGAGATGTATGAATTATTTTGGTAGTTTTTGTGCATTTTTTATGTGAAATTAACTGCTGTGCAACACTGAAAGCTGGTTGGTGGAACTGTGTGTAGAGTTTTGAAAAAGAAACCTGGGAAATGGGTCCTAGCGATTGCGAAAAAACAACATAACAAAAGAAATGGGCGGTATCTAATCTCATTCTTCAAACTTAACATTTACCTTATTTGGTCAATACTCTGTATTTACTTTAGTCGTCTAATCACTGAGGATATTTTGTTTAATAGTGTTAGTATATACATTTAAGTTGTCTCTGTAAATAAATAAATGAAATATGTACAGTTTGAAATAACACAAGTAAAGCGATTAGATTATTTGCAGTTACTATATACCCCATCACAAAATGGGCTGGTGCACCATGAAACTCCCGGGCTGAAAATGTTTCCCACTCCGGCCCTGGTAGAGAGATAAATATAATTTAGCACTCTCAGGAGGGCGGACTCAGTGCTGTGGGCAGACCTTAAACCAGATTGAAAAACCTAAAAAATACTATTGTTTGACAAAAATTGTTGGAGTTGATCTAACACAGTTTTCTCTGATAGTTTAGAAATGAAAAGTAAAACAGAAATAGGTGAGAATTTTTTTTAAACAGAGGGCTCTAGTGAAGGCTTCTTAAGCAGAGGTGTAGCCACTTTAAGATTGGCAGGAACAGAATCCGTTTTGAGACTCTTGTTGATAAAAGAAACCATACCTGGCCCAGCTGATTCAATGATAAGTTTTAATTAACTCGGGTGGATAATATCAATAGGACAGAATGACAATTTGAGCTTGACAATCATGTCCTTCAGTGACTTGAGGTTGATAGGATCAAAAACCTCCCAAAAGCCAGCAACAGGGGTCGAGATCGGAGGGACAGATGAATTAGGACACACACTAAGTTGTAATTTAGTGATTTTGTTAATAAAAAATCTTAGGAAGTCTTCACATAGAGCCTCTGAGGCAACAGACTATGGGCCCTATCTTGCACCCGGCGCAATGCAAAGCAAAGTCTGAACGCAAGTGTCTTTGCTAGTTTAAGACAGACGCAGTTGCCAATTTCCCATCAGGCTCCCGCTTTGTTTAAAAAGCAAATGTACCTGCGCCAATATTTGCGCCCATGGGAGTGCCGGTCTAATAGGGAGGTGTGTTCAGGATAATTCTGGGTGTATTGCTATCTTGAGGCATCGGAAAGTGATCGCACCATTGACTAACAAAAACCTGGTCTAAAGTCAATGGTGCAAATTATTCAAATGCACCTATGGCATAAGCACAGCGTGTGCACACTATGCTTGTTGCACACACACAGGGAAGCGCAGCAGCACACATACATGCAAAAGATTACAAATAAAAATATTACGGTGCAAATCCACCGTCATAAGGTACTAACGCGCCTGGCTCTTAAAGGGAATGGGAGATGGATCTCTGATTGGTTTATTGTATGTTACACATAAAACACACCGATGAATTAATGAAGACACTTAGTACAACCCTTTTAGACCATGCACCCAGCGCATGGAAACTTTAATCCGCTGTCAAAGTAGCAAAAGTGGATTTGGACACGCCCAAAGTGCACTTGCGCCATGCGCTTCACACCATGAGCTTAGATCATTAAAATAGGGCCCAATGTGTTAACAGAAGGGATTATAACAGATTAAATGACTGAAAACAGGACCTTGGGGTTGGAGTGGTTAGATTCAATTAAATTTAAGAAATAAGCTGCTTTCGCAGACTTTGCAGCATTCTGGTATGCAGTGAGAGAGTCTTTGAAAATGTTTAATGAGACCTGTAGCCTGTCCCGTTTCCATTTGCGTTCAGCCTTTCTACAGATGTGTCTTTGGTGACGAGTGTCAGAGTTATGCCACATTTCAGATTTCGGTTTGCACTTGTGAGGCTTTAGGGGAGCAGTTACATTTACAACCCTGAGCCAAGCTGAGCTTAGAAAGCTGAGATGTTGATCCACATCCAGATCAGGTAGTGGTTGGTCTAGGTGGAAATGTGAGCAGTAAAGTTCAGTAAAGCACAGATCAAAATTAGTGCTAAACTGTGAGGAGTAGAACAGCGACAATGTAATAGGTGCAATAGTGAGCTGGGAGAGCTCTGGGAGGGACAGAGAGAATAAAATCGGTTTATGATCAGAAAGCAGATAATCTAATACAAACAATGTCAGTGACATCAAGTCCATATGTCACACTGTCCCGGTGTGGGATGGTGTGGCGGTGGACTGAGATATGGACTCTATGTATATATGCATCCATGCCTTTTTGAGTTCTATACTATCCAGTCTAAGGTACTGTGATTTTGTGTTAAAGTATTATGCCTGTATGTTGATGTGTGTGTATATGGTCTGCACCACCCTCTGGATTCCAGTAGGAAAGACCAGTTCTAAAGTTTATGAGTGTAGAAAAGAGCTTGTTAAGTCTAATTGCCTATTGCTACCAGCTGGTGTTCAAAGTACTCTGTAGCTTTATAAGCCATTGGGTCCAGAGGGCGGTGCGGTTCATTGATGATTGTCACGTTTGGTGAAGGTCGAGCTTTGGTTGAACTACTGTTGGATTACTGGTTGTTTTACTGTCGGTGTGAGGTACGTTTGTTTTGCTAGTTCGGGAGACTGTTGGATATTACTAATGTTGTGAAAAGTGAGTCCAGAAGTATATGTTTATGCGTACGCTCTGTCTTATATTAGCTACCCGTGTCCATACCACTGCAAGAATATGTAGGCTGTATAATGGTACGTTCAGACCGAACGCGTCTGGAGCGAGTGATTTCCATGTTAAGTCAATGTAAATAGGCGTTTACGCGTGTCTGGAGGTCCTGCGGCGCGATTGACACGTTTGGCGCGGCGCGACGGACTCGATTCCGCCTCGTTCGCACATCCAGTTTGCGCGAATGAGGCGAATAGAGGTTCTAGCCATGAATTTAAATGCGATACGCGTGAGTGATTTCATTTGGTGCGCATTGTGCATTCACGCGTTTGAAGCCAATTGGCGTCTGACCCCCGAGTTGAAAAATCAGAACTTTTGTGTCTGTTCGCGCCGCATTAACCAATCAGGAGCCTGCTTGCTGCTGTAACATGATGAAGTGACGTTGCTTGCTGCTGATCCATGAGGATGTCATGTGATATGATTTGAACTCCCGAATTTATTCAACATTCATTCAACGTGGAGGAGCAGCTGATATTGGCAGTGAGCAGTATATAGTTTGTACATATTGTACATTTTTCATGTTGTACATTTTTCATTTATTGTTTGGCCGCAATAATTTATTTTGTAATATGACTAATAACTGGTGTTATTAGTCATATTACACTAATATGGTGTGGTTCTAATGCACAACAAAGCAAATCTTTTATGACATAACTTGATTTCAATGTATGAGGCATATTCATTTTGTATTGAATGCTATTCATTCCAGATCTAAATCTAGATTATATGAAACATTATTGTACTAATGTAAAGACAACCAACTTTAGTGTATAAGAACATAGTTTCTGTGTTGTTAGAAAAAAATCACAGAACAGGTTAATTACTTTTGGAGGCTGGCTCCATTTATCATAAAACCCAAAAAATGACATACTATTTTACAGTAATAACCTGAACAAAGAAATGGCACATTTGTCTTTGTGGAATGGATGATCGTAAGTAGGAGTCAGTCAAAGATCAGACAGGAATGCTGAGCTTTCCAAATTTCACAGGCGTAGGGGAAAAATCTAAAATCTAACTATGATACACCTAAATTGCTTGATGGTCAAATTTCTCGCTCATCAGGCAGCTCGCTCGGGAGAGCAGGGTAGGGGTAGCGTGTGTATATGGAAGTGTCCCGCTATGCGAGAGATACGTTTGTGGAGTTAGTATTTGCTCTTCAACAAATGTTCTTTCACATTATAAACTCTTAAAAAGGGAAGTTAAATTGCTTTTTGTCCATAAAATTTTGTATAACAGAGTGAAAAAATCAGAGTGTATTTTCTTATACCAGTCTACAATCCAATAAAACATTCAACATAATAGTGTTTCTCTTATTAAAACTGTATAAAACTAACTTTCAATGTCACAACACAATGGATGAAGATTGTGAGTTAGTTATAATAAAATACATTCATTCTGGGCATTGTTTTGACAGTTCTTTGTAAATGTCATATTTTGGGAGGTTTTAGTACAAAATGTAGGTCTTTCAAAACGCCATCCCAATCTTAAGCTATGAAGGTGGCATCAGGAGTTAATAAAAAATGTGGCGAGTGAATATTAATTAATATTGTCAGGCAAAGAAACAGAAATGGGACTATTGTTGTAGTACAGTTAGAACATTTGTTCCAACTCCAATATTTATATTTTTCATCCCAGATTGAGCTTGTTTTAAACATTTAAAGGGGCAGGCTGAAGTTAAGCGTGAGTTACTCTTTAAATAAAAGCGACCCGATACTGGATAAGCGGACGAAAATGGATGGATTTTGTATAACAAAAGCCAGCTCCATGGTTTCGAAACATTTCTCTGCCAACAAGAATGCCAGCTTTCTATATGATCTCAGTCTGGTATGAGAGGTGGCATTCAAATTGTCAAAGGCAAAGTCAAAGTTGTTTATTTATCATATGCATCGGATAACATACATCATCCTATGCAGAGAAATTTCTTTTGACATGGCACGGCGATTCTATGCAGTGGGCTTATAAACAAGTATTTACAACAATCAAGAATTTTAAAATAATAATGACAATAGTAATAATAATGATAATGATAAAACACTATGTACTGAGCAGCGGTCTGGAGAAAATGTACAAAAGTAGGAGTAGTAAATATTATAGATTTGGCATGGAAAATTGCTTTAAGCTGTATTTGAATTCTGCTACATCAGATGTAGAGAGCATAGAGTGACCAGAGAGTGTTAGTGTTAGTGCTCAACAGACGATTGCGATCAGTGTCTGTGTTCTATGTTGAGCAGCCGAATGGCCTGTGGGAAGAAACTGTTTTTAAGTCTGGTGGTCCGTGCCTTGATGCTCCGGTAACTTCTACCAGACGGCAGTAGTGAGAAAAGATCACGGCCTGGGTGGCTGTGGTCTTTGATGATGTTCTTTGTTTTCCTAAGGCATCGCTTATGGTAGATGCCTTGCACGGAGGGGAGGCAGCAGCCAATGATGCGCTCCGCTGACTTTACCACCCTCTGAAGGGCCTTACGATCGGCAGCGGAGCAGCTGCCGTACCAGGCT
>JACXGM010015700.1:0-21083 GCA_016801145.1 Umbra pygmaea
TCATCCTGTGCCATATTCACTGTGTATATTTGTTTGAAATGAATTTTACATATCCAAAAATGTCAAGGTCTTTTCTTTAAAAAAACATCAACCATATGTTTGTACTTGCCTCAGGTCCAGTGTAACAAGAGTTTAACTTTGGGTATGTTTTTTTAGGCAGAATTTGACAATTAGGGGGCGAGGCTTAAGAGGTTAAGAGAACTGGATAGAGTGTTCGTCACAAATTGTCGTTCATTCCAATTAAAGTTGCTCAAAAGCGCATGAAGCGAACATGGAGCTCCAAAATACCCGGATCTTCTGCATTGTGCGGCCCAATGGACATGCGCACTAGCAACAGTTTGGTTGTGTTGTCGTAGCAACCATGGATGTATTAAGATGTCGTAGCATCCGGTAGCAACAATTCGCATTCATGAGCTTCTGTCTTTGGCTTCTCTCTTACAACCAAGGGGGTAGTCTTGGACACGGAAGTTGATGCAACCATGGGCATAGCGGCCAACCGTGGAACTGCACCCCCTGCAGCCCAAAAGCATTTTTTCCTACAGACTTTCATGATGAAAGAAACTTCTATATGTCCGCGAATCTTTTTTTTTTGGGGTACATCAACTTACCAGCCCGAACACTTAAAGGGTCCTTGTTTAAAAACATTTTTAACATTCACTAGTAGCCGAATCCAGAGTTATTATACTAGGCATGATGAATGCGCACAATGAATGCGCGCAGAACCGCGGGACTGTGCCCGCCTACGTCACCCTGTACTGCGCATGCTCATATGACGTTTCTCCTGAGGTCCTGTTGCAACATGCGCTAGCTGGACCGGGGAGTCGCTCGAGCGATAATACAGTCTATCGATAAAAATAGTCCTCATCAATTTTCCGTTAAGGTAAGTTCAATACTTGGATTCAATACAGGAAAATAGCTTTTTGGCATTTTGTAAATAAATGTATATGTGTATAATTGTGTCTACGTTACGACGTTGCATAACGGAGTTGACTTTGGCTAACCTTACACCGAGTATTAAAGTGTATTTTAACCGTAACTTACTCAATATTACTTAGCTAGCTAACGTTATAGAAAGCTTGATAACTAGTTAACAATTGACTAAAAACTGTGTGTGTGTTGTAAAACTAATACTTTTTGTCGTCATAATTGTAATGCATTTAATACATGTATTTCAAAGTAATTACATTGTCTATCTGTCATAGTCTGTGGACCAGTCTCTGCAGCTATTTGAACAAGGTGAACAACATAACATTATATATTTCCATAATCCATTAATGAAGATTATACACAAATTGATGGACCTGGCAGGATATATGTATTATAGGAACACACATATAAGTTGCCTGAGTGCAAGCTAACGCAACTGAATATGCATTTTCTGATAATTTTCTTTGTTTTTAAAGTAGGGAGAACATAAATGATTTTTACTTACTTTATTTAGAGTTGGAAAATATCCCCAGATGGACTGAGCCCGAGGAAACCAGAAACCCCAATGGGATCCCGGCCTTACTTGGACACAGTGAACTATATTCATTACAAGCATTGTTATTTATTTTATTTGCATAATCCTGTGATTACATATGACAAATAACACTTGATTGATTGTGAACTAAAGTCACTGACCTTATCATTACATTATGAGCCACAGTAATTTATTATACATCCTGCATTAAATTATCATGACTCATGTATTACTTGAGGGTATGATTATTACCTGTAATGCTATAAAATGTATATGAGAGTTTAATAAACCATAAATAAGAGCACAAAGTACATTTTTTACAATCCAATATTTAATAATATCTAGGTCGGAAAGTGTGGCTAATAGGCAACAGCTACATCCGACGTGAGAAGGAGAGAGCCAGACACACCACAGGGAGGAACCTGGGACTAGATGGCCATGTGTGGTGGTTTGTTTGGGGTGGTCTGAGATGGAGGAATCTTCTTCCCTTTTTTCATCAGTCCTTGAGAAGAAAAGTCCCAGATGTCCTGCTAATTCACTATGGTGGCAACGACCTTGGCAACATCAAAGGTGTGGAGCTTGTCACAGTGATGAAGCAGGATCTGTTGCACCTCCATGGCATCTTTCCTGAGATGAAGATCCTTCTCTCTTCCATCAATGAGAGATGTCACTGGAGGAAAGCAGATCCGGGAAAGATCAACAAGAATAGAAATGTGGGTTAACAGAGAAATGGGCAAATTTGTCAGGGATTTGGGTGGAGACAGTGTAAGGCATCCTTGCTTAAAGTTTGACTGCCCTGGCATATTTATAAGAGACAGAGTTCATTTCAGATTTGTTTTTTTAAGTAGCATCGCACAGTCCCTGAGGCTAACAGGATTGCATTTTATTTTACAATAAAAATATCTGGTAAATATGACAGGGCAGCCCTCTTTGTGTAAGGATATGTCTCCACCTATTAATGTATATGTTTTAAACTTTATATTTTTTTATTTAATAATGATTCTGTTCACACACATTCTGTGTTCTTCCCTCTTACCTTTATTTCTCCCTGCCTTTTCCTCTCTCGCCTCCACTCATCTTCCCCAGCCTCACCCACCTGTAAAGATTTTCTCTGTCCTACTTTGTTTTTTAATGCCTTTTTTCTTTTATTTATAGTTCCCTCCATTCTCTTTAGTTGAGTTCCACAAAATATGTGTCCCAGAAACAGATTTACCCCTTTCTAGAAATGTCCATTGTTTTTTGCTCCCATAAATATTTTTTTGAGTAAGAATGGTGAAGCCTGGTAACACTGAATCGAACCCTGAAAGCCTGTCAAGAGTCATGAGATTTATTCCATGAAAAGTTTGAGACAAAAGTAAACTTTTTTCATTACAAAAATGTTGGGAGTACATATAAGTTATAATAAGCATCAGTTAGGTTTAGGGTTTCTCTTACATCCATGTTTAACACTCATCATACGATGCGTTCGAGGGATATATGCTGTAAAGCCTGTAAAGTGGATGAAGGATGAAGCCATGGATATATTAAGAGAAGCTCTGTTCACGAGACTGCAGGCTTACCCAGTAGCTAGCGCAAGCAAACATGACATAATGATTGTATTTCTTTGGTTGTTTAAATACATTCATCGTTCATTTAGGTAAGCATGTAAACTATCAGGAACAACAAAAACACAAAAGTTTTCCAGCACACTTGGACAGAGACACTTAGCGAGAGGACAATTAACAAATGAGTAAGTTTATTAAACCTATTTTCTGTACCTTGATAATGGCACACACATTGTGTCTGTGGAAATGTTATTGTACTGTATGTGTAGTGTGCCAGCTATATTTAGTAGCTAGCTGAGTAGGTAAATTACTTTTACTATATATAGGCTACTATTTCTAGATAAAGAAAAAATGTAAGAGCTCGCATCGCTTTTCAGCCGCTTTCGGGCTGTAGTGCCGGTTAATTCAGCACGTAGATCCCTTTCATAATCTTCCAACCTAAAATGCTGACTGTAGACTCTGACTTTTTTATAATGTAAAGTGTTCAAGATCTCTCCTTCTTTTTGGGTTTGTTTGTAATTTCTGCAACATGGTACAGAACACCAATCGGGCATGATACACCAAATGATGTATAACTTTCTAGCGTCAAGCTTTCCAGAGGTGTGCTGTAGTAGAATTGGTGATTAGGGATGGGAATCGAGAACCGGTTCTTCTTTAGAACCGGTTCCCAGTGAATCAATTCCTTGGAATCATTAGTGTACCTGCTTAACGATTCCGCTTAACGGTTCCTCTCGTTGCAAATGTGTCATGAGTCACGACCGTCACACACGCGCTGTGTCGTTCTTTTGGTTACTCAGCAAACATGTCATCGAGGCAGAAGCGATCTAACGTGTGGTTATAGTTCACTCAAAAATACACCAATGCAGTCATTTGCAACAGTTGTATAAGTTTAATTTCGGCAAAGGGGGGAACTTCCTCCAATATGCAGAAGCATTTGGCAACAGCACGCAATCCTTTTGCAGGACTGTCGTGTGTTCAGTGTTCGAATTACGGTGGGTACTTGTGTGGTCCGACCCCCCTAGTTGAGACTTGAAAATAATAGTTTGGGGGGGTACTGAAAAAAGTAATAAAATATTTAATAAAAAATAAATTGTATGTATTTAAATGAAGTATTACCATTACCAAAAATTCTGGAAATAAACTAAACAAATACGATTTTCAAACCCTTACTACGTACCAAAGAAATGGTACAGCCCAACGCAGAGTATGTTCAGACTGGTTCTTTGATATCACCTCACTAGCTGTCAAAACGTAAGTACCGGGCAAGTGCTGGTGTGTCAGCGAATATATGAGTAAGTGGCTGAATCAACTTTAATCTCTGCCTATGGTTTTAAATGCCATGTATATCATCATGCATTGTGCTTTGTGGTAAATATAATGAGCACCTCGTCATCTAAACAGGTTTTCAGAACTGTCTTAATTTTGTTGTCCATATGTTTCTCTCAGTCATAGTCTAGCTAGCTAGCTAAAAGTTCACGCAGCTCCTGATGCTCTCTGTACCAAGCAAATATTGTCCGTATCGTGGTGAAACTTAAGCCAAGTAATTTCTCGTGTGGCCACCAATACAGTCTCCTCTCTTTTCCGTGACTGAGGAGCAGCCCCTCCCCTCTCTGCTTTCTCCTCATGTGTAGCGGGACTGCAGGCAGGTAGAAGGGGAGGGGGGACAGGGTGCGGGGGCCGGTGTAGGTACAATAGACAGCGGAACACAACCATGGATGTTTTAAGAGAAGGAGAAACATGCCGCTGAGCTGGCCTGGCCCTGGGCAAGCCAGCCTTCTTTGAGAATTATTTTTCGATCTTTCACCTTCCCTTAGTATAATTGTTTACTTCAAGTATAGGCTACCGAAGTAATAATTATAATTTAATATACATTTCTGTAGTGAGTTTGTGATTATTTGGCTAAAGATTTATATTCCTTACTATCTACCTTGCTGACACAACTATTAAGCTTTATGCAAATTATTGCATAATGACGTCATATATATGCAAATAAGCGCATGACATCATCTATAAAATAGGAAAAAGCTGTACCCCCGAAGCTCATGGTATAATTCGAACACTGCGCGTGTTTGACTCTACTACTCAGCGACACAGCAACAACAAGTGAGTCAAGCAGCAGCGGAGCTAACGAGACGTGTTATGAGTATGTGCGGTGTTCCTATCAGTTATTAAAGCAAGTTAATACAAACAAACAAATTTGTACATATTAACTTACCCAATGACAATTGATAAGAGAATCGATAAGAGAATCGATAAGGAATCGGATCGGTAAGCAAAATCGATAATGGAATCGGAATCGTTAAATTCTTATCAATTCCCATCCCTAATGGTGATGTTTGTATATGCTATACTATGAAACCGATTTACTGTGGAACAGTCTTTGAAATACGCAAAAATTGTATTTGCCAATGGTTTTTTCTTTCACTGTTAACAATATTATTACTAGAGCTGAGCCATTTACAGGATTTGTGCAAAGGGAAAAAAACTCATGCACCTGCTTCTCGTGGAGGTGATGGGTCTCTATCTAGTAATCGTGATACAGCTGCTGGATTCACTCTTGGCACCTTGTCTGTTGACCTTGACCCACCAGTGATGCGTTAGGAAACTGGTAAAGAAATTGACCAAACTGTTTGCCTATACATCATTTGAAAAGAGGCTATTCAAGGACAAACTGTTATAGTTTGCTAGTTTTTTCTGCTGACATCTTAACAAGGTAGCTAGGTAGCAAGCTACAGTAAATAACGTTAATAATGCAGGTAGGTTAGCTACGTAGCGCAGCTTATGCAGCTAACTAACTTCACAGCTTTTAGTCAACTAGCGGTAGAGAGACCTTGCTCATTAAAAGATCACAGATAACTATAGTTGTGAAATGCATAGTCCATTTTAGTGCTTGCGCACTTGTGTGGTTCAGCTGACAGCACGTTAGGTATAGTAATGTTTCACGTTAGAGCAGCAAACCTTAGCTGACAGAGGGAGGTGCTGCTGATGTTGGATGAGGAGGCAGACTTACTATTTAATGAAAAATGTGTTCACACCCAACCCTCCTGTTTAGATTGCAAATGTCATGTACGGGGGGAAGAACTGTCCACAGCATCTATCCCATTAACTGGAAATGTTATAATTGGAGTGCCCTACCCTCTAGTAATATTAATAATAACAGACCCTAATGGTGTGTTTTCATTCAAATTCTATGGTTAAAATTGAAGAGATTTCATTATTATTATTTAATATACAAGTGTGCATATGTTGTTTTTTTTGGGCTTATTGAGATGGTTTAATGCCCACTTCCCAAATGCTGTGCATCACTGCAAAACGTTGTGTCCGCGCTGAAGTGGTACTCAAGCATTTTTCAAGGTTGGCAGGTATGCTACAGTATCTACCGGTAGCGCAGACTACCTATCGATTACATTGGAAATCAAATAAAAATTAATGATACACCGATTTTTATCTTTACAGGCAACGTTAGTATTGGGGCACATTGCAAGACAGAGATCACCTGCAGAACTGTCCCATTAAGCCCTTTTCGGACACAGGCACATGAACAACAGACCTATATTACCGCCTGAGCAGTGCACAGTCAGTTGTGGAGATGTGTTTGGGGAGACTAAAACGTTGATGGAGGTGCCTCCTAAAAATAATTACTGCAAGTTGGAGCAGATATAACATTTATGTTTACTTGCAGAGTTAATAGCTCTCTCTTTCTGGTTCCCTGAAATCCAGCAGTGTTTATTTCACAGAAGTGTAAATATTACTTTTTTAAATAACTTTGATTACTTGCATTTGTTTCTGTTGATTAAGCATACTAAAGCAGACATGTTTCTTTAGAAAATGTAAAATTTTAAAAAAGTGCACTATACAAAAACTCCCAAAAAATTTAAGTGTGTGCAATATTGTTTCTTTCTGATTCTGTTCAGTAGCATTCATCTGCAGGATTGGCTCTCCATCACCGTGACCAGATGTGTCAAAAGTAAAACTACTTTGCTGAGTTCACCTGTTTTGGGAATTCTCAAAATAAAACCCAAATGACCATGTAATGGGAGTTTATTACTACCTCTTCACCACATTTAATCTTTGTTTTACGCTTAAATTAATTTTAATAGATCACTGATTAGTTATGAACTGTCTTTACCAGTCATTTTGGTCTCAATTAGGAACTTCCCAAAACTTGTGAACTCAGCAGCACCCAGAAAAAGTACTTTTACTTGTACTTCTGACACCTCTGACCGTGACCATACATTCCATGATTCCAAGTATTGCAGCTGAGTCTGTATCCTTTTTCTTCCGCAATGCATCAGTCATGTCCTTGCAGTGCTGCAGGAACCTATCATCCATCCTCTCTAAATATTTCAGCAGCTCCCCATTCATGTCATTTCCTTTTGCCTATGCACAAACAATTAACACAGATCTTCTTTGTGCAAGAGTGAATGCAACATATTACAGTTTTTTACAGTCGCTAGGACATGTTTCTCAATACCTAGCTCACTTTTTCAAAACTCTTCACACAGTTCTCCTAACCAACTTTCAGCTCGGCACATCAGTTGATTTCACATTCCAAATGCACCAAAACTACCAAATCACTTCATACATGTGTCAAATCAACACATTTTTCCATAACACTAGCAAAGGTTGACAGCCTACAAACACAATTACCTGAAAAACACTAACAACAGGTAGCATTATACAATGTTTTCTTCTGTAAAACAAGGACATCACTCTACTGTTTAGAAATTACTGCAGTATGTTACTGGAATGAATCAGACATGATGCA
This sequence comes from Umbra pygmaea, assembly GCA_016801145.1. Classification (NCBI taxonomy): domain Eukaryota; kingdom Metazoa; phylum Chordata; class Actinopteri; order Esociformes; family Umbridae; genus Umbra; species Umbra pygmaea. Next base: position 7,775 of record JACXGM010015700.1, read on the forward strand.
GTATGCTTCAATATCTGTTGTGTTTTTTAGGTTTGCCCTGAGTAATTCCAAAATGCAAGATTTTGTATACACACCATCCACCAATACAGATACAATAGGAATGCTAATTAACTCCAGTCTTCTGCATTAGGCCACAGGTTCTCATCCACATCACATCTTATGTCATCTAGGGCAATACACCTAGGAAAAAACTTCTGGCATGCCTGATCCATCCCTAGCAATCTTTTGCTGATATGTCCAGGCATCCACTATTCATTGCATCCAGGAGGGACATTTGATCATGTGGATGGTGGTCATAAACCTTCCACCTCAATGAGGAAACCCTTCCATGGAGGGCCTAGTGTATGCAGGTTTTCACTTTCTCCTTGTACAAGCCTGATGGAGTAGCTCACTAATTGGTTAGCATCTCCCCTCATCTGGCAGTGCAGGTCCTAATTATGCTCTAATTGAAGGGAAAGACCAAAAACCAGCATACACTAGGCCCTCCATGGAAGGGTTTGGAGACCTCTGCTCTATGGGGTTGAGGAATGGAATAAGGTGGGAGGGAAAGTGACACCATTCTGGAATGGGCTGCAATCCACTTGGTGACTGCACGGGAGTGGTGAAATGACACATTTTCCCATACAATTATAAATGTTGGCTAATTTCTTCTCTCTGCATCCCTTTCCTCACCTTGCAATTGTCCAATTGTTTTTAAAGAATTTAATTTTTAGATTTGAAATATTTAATTACAATATTAATGTAGAACTGTAGCAAATTTCTGTCTTATTCAGTGTTGTATTATGTTACTGTTTTGAACTTCAGTGTAACAGTTTTGAAAACAGTATGTACGCATGTGCAAATTAGCAGAGTTTTGGTGGTTGTTGTGTCGAAGTGGGGACAAAATTAATGTAATTTGAAAGATGTGGTCATTGAATGCATTTGTGCCAAAGCAATGATAAATGATCCACAGTTTAGCCCACATACACTTCTGTTGTGCTCACTGTATGAGGACTTTTGAAAAAGTGACGTAAGTCTTGAGAAATGTGTCCTAGCAACTACTGTAACAGAATACTATTATATGATGCTATATTACTACACGGATACACCTTATCATAATGTAAGTCTAATATCATATACCTACATTATCCCTAGTTTCAGTTTGTTGACACTCAACAAGAATCCTTACCCTTTCTGGCTGGCTGGCTGACTGGCAGAGGAAGATTTGGACGGTGCTGGTGTGATGCAGTGCAGTGGTATCTGTAGCTCTTGGTCAGATTCTCCTTTGTCAATGGCCAACAGCTCTATAAACAAAAATAGGGTAAACATACCCGTTAAGCCCACCAAAATCTGAGTTCAGTTATTTTTCATACATACTGACATAGTTTATTAACATATTAATTTGTTAAAATGTAAGATTAATCTCTCATTTGAAAATACATTCATTTATTTGTGTGTATTTTATCATATAAAATAATATTTTATGAATAAAGTCAAAAGTCTGGCATGGGCTTAATTGGTACCGTGGCACCATTTAAGCCCACGTGTTCCAAATAAAGCCCACAACAAAAATGATTGACAAAATATAAAACTTTTTTTTTAAATGTAGTGAAAAAACGCCAAATATTTATTCAATAATATGTCTTACACTAACAAGTATCTAAAAATACATTTAATTTTATGTTTGGCTTGATCTAGTCAAATTGTCACCTGAACCAATATCTACCATCATCAAACCACAAACATGACATGCGGAGCAGCTTGTGAACAAGAGATAAGACTACAATTATTATTCTCATAAGCTACATTCATAGATTTTAGTTTTTTTAATATTGATAATATTCATGTTTTTTAAGTAGTTAAAATACTGACACTGAAACAGTCATTACCCTGTCGTACATCAAGTATTTTTTTTTTAAGTTTGTTGGCGTGCTTTTGCCAACTCATCATCTGCACTAATAATGTTTTCAACATCAGATAACACATGACTTGCAAAACACCTCATAAAGAGGCTAGCCTACTTTCACTGCTATTTTTTTTGTACAGCTTTTTTGATTTCTTGGTGGTTTGCCTGGGAAAAGGGCACCCTGCAGGTTAGCCTGGCAAGGATGTACCTCTGTTCAATATCCTTAACCTTCTCCCATATAGACAGATTGAAACGTTGTTTGGGCCTCTGTCAAGAAACTTCATGACATATCTCCCCTTCAGATGGTGTTGATGATTATGCAAAACAGGTTACATATCAATACTTCTGGCCAGTGTGTGATCTGTGATGTACTCTTGTTAATGAAGTCAGTAAGGTAAAAGAACATCAAAGTCACAGGTTTACAGTGAAAATGACAAAATGAAAAATCTTTACATCAAAAATTCCAATCAAACTCATAATTTTAGGAATTTATTATTGAAACACATGAAATGGGTTCTACAGTGGGTTCTAAATGGTTCTACAGTGACTACCGGGGAAATAAAGATGATATGTTCACACCAAAATGAAATAAATTCATAAAGCTATGCCTAAAGCATATATAATAAATGTGCTGTAAACTTGCCATCATAGTTATCCCTCTGTTAACAAACCTTCAGAATTATCAAGGTATTTTCATTCAAAGTTTGCTTGCGCTAGCTGCTTTTTAGCTCACTGTACCATTTAAGCCCACCTTAAAATAAAGGCATTTAAAAAAAATTAGCCCTCCCAAACCATATATTGTTTCTTAATTTGTAGAGCGACGTAAAATGAATCAGAAAACATTTAGTGTACATACTTGACATTTTTAATCCTTTGGCAGTGTATCTATCAGTATGGCTATTATTTGACCTTGTGATTAACTTGCTAAGTTATGTAACAAAACTCATCTTTCCAAATGAAATCAAATAGTACAAATTAATTAAAAAAAACTACTTGATAATACACAACAATCAAAAATCTCTCAATTTACAAAATATGAATGTACTTACTGAGTTAGTGGTTGTAAATTATTGAAAATAGATTCCTTCTGAGGTGTCCCAAAACACTAAAGTATTGAGGCAACTTTATGTGAGCCTTTTTGAGACTGCACTGATGCAGGCTGGCCTAACTCAACATTGACAAATGTGATTAGTTCTCAACAAAAACTGACAATCCTAAGAACTTGTTAGATTGGATAAAATTATGAGTAGCTGTTTTCTTTCAGATTGACTTCAAAGACAGTGTTTTCATCACAAACGTTTCCATTGCATCCTATACAGTGTCTGCGTTTTGCGACGCCATACTTTACGTTGGTAATGTTTAGTAAACCAACATTGTGTTATATATTCTTTATTTCAGACGCATGGGTCCATATCATTTACAGACAACAGAATGTAACATGCTAACGTTAGCTATTATTGTTAGGAATAGCACGCTAGCTAGCTGGTCAAGCAAGCACACCTAATAATAAGTAGTGTAGCTTTGTAAACAAAACAGCTAAGAAATGCACATTATAGTTGGTTTGCAACAAGGTGAAACATTTGAAAGGTTAAACTTACCGGAATCAGTACAGTAAGTTCTTAACTTTGTTGGCAAAACCCCGCAGCAGCGTCCCATTCACCATAGACTCGAGTATGGCAGTGGCTAAATTTAATGCCCTGGTGATATGGCACGCCGGTCTGTCGCCGACGATTGAGTCCAAAACCACTTTTTACTTTAGATTCTTTCTTCAACCTTTGTACTATCTTTCTAGTTTTTAACAATGGCGGTAACCCCGCCCCTGACGTAAGCACAACATGGTAAAAGAACGGTTCTAGACCAGCAAAGAGTTGGTGCCTCTCTGGAACCAGTTTTCTTTGGCTGTCAACACAAATAACTGGTTCAAGTTAGGCACCGGCCCCAAACCTACCCAGTTCTTTCTTTGGTGGAGAAAAGGGGTAAGGTATATCAAAGGGTCAAAGGTCAAAGGTACTTTATTTGTCACATACAAATACATGTAGCGAATTTCATTCTCTGCATTTAACCCATCCCTCAAGGGAGCAGTGGGCAGCCATATACGGCACCCAGGGACCAACTCCAGATCTAAGCCAGAGCCTTTGTCAGGGGCACTGACTGGAGAACCTAACCTGCATGTTTTTGATGGTGGGGGAAACCGGAGCACCCGGAGGAAACCCACACAGACACGGGGAGAACATGCAAACTCCACACAGAAAGGCCCGGGATGACCGGGGTTCGAACCCAGAACCTTCTTGCTGTGAGGCCACAGTGCTATCCACTAGGCCACCGTGCCTGCCCCATCAGAGTTATGGGCTAGTACGTATATGTGGTTATAAAACATATGAAATAATAAAGAAGGAGAGGGAATGAGGAAAGGGAGAGAGGGATGGAGTAGTTCAGTTGAGGAAATATGGCGTAAGTGTTTTTGCTCGTCAGTGTTGGGTGGATGTGTGTCATATCTTGCATAACTTGTTTTCCGGCATCCTCGCTTAGGGTTGAGCTGAGAAATAGTAGTGATGTCGAACATTAATACAAAACTAACGAACGAACACTGAATACGTTTTTTTTTACTCATATAGACAAGGACAGACAAAAAGACAAGACATAAACGAGCAGTATGCAAAGATATTCAGATGCCTTATCAAGGACTGATAGGAGGGAGAGACAGATAGGGAGGGAGGGAGAGAGAGAAAGAAAGAGAGTGAGCACAGTAGAATGTAGATGATGAGCAAGCTAATTATGTAGGCTTACAGAGGTGTAAGAAAGTATAGCATGATTATGTATTTATTCATAAGAGCCAAGGTGTTATTTCTGATTTCAGTTGGAATCGACACCAGCTGGGGTGGAAGGGTTTGTCTCTCTCTCCAAACCCTTTTTCTCACGAGTTGTAGATCTGTGCTGTTTTGTTCCCTTTTGGGTTTTCCTTCTCTCAGGTGCTGAATCGCTGTGTGCCCTGTTGTGTTCCTCAGGAGCACTGTCCACAGTTCTGACATGTTGAGAACAGCGAGAACATACGGGTGAGGCACCAACATCCCCCTTTCCTCGCCATACCCCCAGGCGTCAAACCCTATCCCAGGGTGGCCGAGCACAGGCCACCTTTGCAGTCCAGATCACATTGGAATTGGGAAAGGTGGTCTGCACTCCCATGCTGGAACCCCGCCCTGTGTCGCATGGAAAAGGGAAAAGTCTTAAAAAGCGCTATTGAGCATCAAAGTTTCGAGAAAACATATATGTTAAAAAAAAAACTAAAAGCTGTGGATTGTAGTCTATCATCCCCTGATTCAGAATATGTAACTTTCATCATCACCACTAACATTGTGGTGGCGCTATTGAGCATCAACCAATCTAGCCAAACTTTGTTCAAAAATCTGAAAAACTAAAAGTTGTGGATTGTAGTCCATCATCCCCTGAATCAAATAAGAGCAATTCAAGTTGGACCATACTGAAAATGTTGACGTTGGTTCAGCATTGAATTTTCAACATTTAAAATAGATTAATAATAACTAAATAAAGTACAATTTCAAGAAGGAAATTCTGAAATGTTCATGCGTCCACCCGTAGTTTCCAGCTGGAGTTGGTGGAGTAACTGACTGGTGTGGTTGGAGTACTTGTGTGCCGTTGTTGGAGTAACTTTGTGGTGTGGTTGGAGCTGGTGGACTGACTGGGTGGAGTGGGCACTCGATGTGGTGTGGCTGGAGTGGGCAGAGTAACTGGCTGGAGTGGGCGGAGTAACTGGCTGGAGTGGGCAGAGTAACTGTGAGCGGCAGTGGCTCAGTGGGTCAAGAAGGTTGTCTAGCAAAGTTTGAAATATCCAATAAATTTCATTCCACTTCATGATTGTGTCCCACTTGTTGTTGCTTCTTCACAAAAAATTACAGTTTTATATCTTTATGTTTGAGGCCTGAAATGTGGCAAAAGGTCGAAATGTTCAAGGGGGCCGAATACTTTCGCAAGGCACTGTATATATATATATGTATATTGTATATGTCCCATAGGGACCTGTCTTTAGGCTGGACAGGCGCAGCCTTAAACCTGACACTCATTTGTCCTCCTTTTGAGAAAATAACTAAACGGTCCGCCTTTTGACACACTACCTTGTTAGTTTAACACTTATTGGCTAAAAATGTGTGTCCAAAAAGCTGTGTCAAAATAAGTAATTTCATTGGTTACATTGTCGTGTCTTGACCTATTAACGCATGGCTAATTTTAATATTCAAATGAGCCAAGTGTTGACTTGCCACAACAAGCGCTCCTTGCAGTTGCTACCACCAGGCTGTCAATCAAGCTCTCAGCGACAGAGAACGTAACGTTAACTAACGTTGGTTGTTTGACTGAAATTCTGAAAATGCTCATATTTATATGTAAGCCTATATTTCTGAAACAGAAGGTGCTGTATTTTTTTACCCTTTATCTATTCAGATAAAAACATTAAGAGTAGTTTCTGTATGATATTTATTAGACCTATGTAATCTGAATTGGAAAGGCACGTTGTCATGAGCTGTATCTTGTATTTTTATTAATAGCTATGTGGTATGTGTATGCACCTTTATGTAATCTAGTGGAAAAGGCAAGTTAATATATTCCTTTACTTGTCACTTAATGGGAAAATTCCAACGTTATACAACAGCAAAGTGGATAGAGAAAAAAACAGTACAAAAAACAGTAAGAGTAGGAAAATAAAAAATAAAAACACTATGTACAAGAGAAAAAAAATGTAAGAATCCACAAACAACAGATAACACAAATAGTAGCAGCAGCAGCTGCACATGGGCAATAGATTGCACAGTGAATAAGGAATGGTATTGCACAGTAATTATTGCACATTGTTATTATATATAAATATTATATATAGTCATTAATCATTATTATTGATGCAGAGAATTTTTAAATATTAAAATTTAAAACGGGATCATACCAAACAAATATCGGTTTGCGTTTCCCTGTGTATGTACGTGTCATCCTTTTTGATGTGAAGGAAATGGCCACCCTAGTGTCTCAGTGGAAGCGGCATTAAAACATTAAATAAAACACAAAAACTCTCTCAAACAACATCGTTTGAGGGCAGGACTTCAGAGAGTTACAGTGAAAAAATAAGAACGAACAAAAAAGAGAATAAAAATTAAAGGACGATTCCACAGCATCTCTCCACTTTACGAATGTACAAGGGCATGTCTACGGAAGATGGGCATGATTTCTAGCCTGGAAAAATCCAGACCCAAATCCGCAGGATATAAGGGTCTGGGATCTAGTAATGAAAATGACGCAGCTCGAGGGGCGGCACCAAGTATGCATTTGAAAATCTCCTTGTACGCAATTGGATAACACTACGACCTATCACCAGTGGTTTTTCGCTAAGCACCTACGGCGGAGCTTACTGGTAGATTAAACTCTTGCTGTATCAGTTCGACAAAACAGCAAAAACGTCCTTCTTAAAAAGGAATGATTCGAGCGCCGTCTTCTGTTCCTCTTTTAGACAAAAAGCCAAGTCTAACTCGTTCATTGTAGTGGCCAAAGCCGTTTTAAACAACTGGTGTTATTGCGATCTAACAACTGGTGTTCATCCGTAGCCAAATTGCAATGTTTACTAATGACTTCGCGCTCGCAGCGCTGTCGTCATCTGTTTAACACGCCTCTGGCACGCCTATATCAGATACACCGATGTGATTAGTGCAGCTCGGCAACAAGGGCATAGTTAATGAGCAGAATTACTCTGTGCCAGAGTAACTTGCTGAGCAAATTCAAATTGTGCTCTCGCAAGAACTCTGGATTTCCAGGGTACATGGTTTCATCTCCGGTAAACAGAAATACTTATGCCATTTTTTCTTTCTCTCAGTAACTATTGTACAGTACTGCCTCTTATCCGTAAGAGATAAATTACTGAAAAATTACAATGCCTAATGTCTGTTGTGTTTTAGGTTTTAGGATTTAGCATATCATGTCATATTTTTCCGGTGAGTGATACTGACCGACGTAAACATTGGTTATGTGCTATTCGGAACTCAAATTATGACGTGAACAAGTATCTTCTATGACGTGGCAAGTATCTTCAACAAAAAATTGCGTGTGTAGCCGTCATTTTATGCCGGAGGACTTCAAGAGGGATCTACTACACACCGAACAGTTGGCACAAAACCACGACACATTTTGAAGCTGCATGCTGTTTCTCTGTTTTCCAATGGGCTCTCAAGAGAACTGCTGGTGCTAAAACTACTACAGAAACGACTACGTGATGAGGTACAGTAATTACAACTATATTTGATATTGAAATATTAATTATGTTTGTAGGATTTCATTAATCATTTGAAAATAACTGCAGTCTACTGAAACCAACTTTTGCAGATGGCTAGGTGGTTAGGGAGTCAGACTTGTACTCAGAAGGTTGCAGGTTTGATTCACTACTGTGCTAAATGTTGTGTCCTTGGGCAAGGTACTGTACCCTAAATTTCTCCGGGAAAATGTCCCTGTATTTACTGTAATTTGCTCTGAATTAAAGGGACAGCTAAATGACTAAAATGTAATGTATAATTATCCCTCTGGACCCGACAGCGTCGTATACAATGCCAAACGATACCGTTCCTGACATGATAGCAATGAAAGCTTGGTACCATTGGAACAAGGAAGATCAAAGGAAAATAATGAGTGGTGGCTCATCTCTGTTGGTTAGACACAGCCAAAGCTATTGCATCTCGAAGTCCGTCATGGTTTTTAGACGGTCGCCTTTTTAATTAAATACATTACAGAAAGGAAGTAGGAATTAGAAACGAAAACAACAACTGTGCAATGATGTAGGACATCATCTTGCACAACACCAACACTTTTTGGAAGTGAAAAAAGCTAGGATTTTAAATTTGCATAGAAATATAGTAAGAAATGTGTCCAGCATTTCGATGTTGACTTGTTGGTATGGCCCCCACCCCCAAATTTTGCACACTGGTCCAGGAGCCCTGGGGGCTTGACAATAAGGAATAAAAAACCTTACAGGGTTTCCCCCAGAAAATGTGTTAAGGCGATCGTGTTCGGGTTGTGTACGGGGGGGTACAAAACAACTTTCGAAATGCGCAACAGGGTTTATTGCTGCGCACTTAACAGAGCGAGGTGCCTTTAAAATACCAGCAGATGGCGCTGGTCGGACAGATATCACATGTCACATTTACTTTTTTGGGACTGCTCAGTTACAGCGGCTATCGGCTCTTGTCTGGGCGGCGGCCTTGACAACAAGGTGCTGCTGGAAACCCTGCCTTATTCATAATGGTTTACATGCTTTTACACATACGCCACAACAAAATATACATGGATATTTTTGGACTATTGATTGGGGTAAGGGATACATTTGTTTCTGAAGGGACTGAGATTTCTTTTGCCCATCCATGAGTGTCTTCCTCAAACACCACATACTTATTCTAATGGCAAATACAGTTTGTGGCAATGCAAGAAGGCCCTACGTAATGTACATACAAATATGGTATTTTAAAAATGTGTTGTGTGAATTAATAAACTCTTTAATTATTTATTATTCACAGAATCCTACGCCATCAACTTCATCAGAAGGATCAATGGTGCCGATGTGTACTGCAGTGGTATGTCTAACATTTTAATGTCCTCATTTTACTTATACAGTCAATATGCACTCAAGGAAAATTCTGTAACAACCTGGAATAGAGGCACATAAGCACTATTCAGCAAGCAGTTTACAACCAACTTTACAGACTCAGCTCTAGTGGTCAAACCTAATTCAGGTCTGTTATTTTTCATTGCAATTTTCTATTTACACTGGGTATTTACACTGGGTAACCTATTGCAGCATTGCACCGGGTTATGCTGCAATCATTTATGTGCCAGAGGACTGTGGTCTTTCTGTCCTTTCTCAGTCCCTACTTAAGTCTCATTCATTTGTAACAGGGGGCTAGAGGCATATTATATATTTATTTTGTGGTCTGTGCTGTACCAAGTTATTATACCCAAGATCCAAGACTCCTCTAATGTTTCTGTTGTCATGTTTATCCTAGCAGGACACAAACCCATGGAAAATGCCTCAGCACCATGTGGCCTGATGACCTCTTCCTGTCCCCATCCTTTGCTGTGCTGGTGCCCAAGTCAAAGCTGTTGGTGATCACGTTTCCAACTGGTGACTCCAGCTGTACCTCTACAGAGAGCTTTATGTTCTCCCTTCACAAGACTACCAAAATGTGTTGATGCTACACAAATGCTGCATTCAGACCAAACGCAAATTGAGCGTCTGGAGCGAGTGACTTCCATGTTAAATCAATTTAAAGAGACGTTTACGCGCGTCTGGAGGTCCTGTGGCGCAATGGACACGTTTAGTGTGGCGCGATGGACTCGATTCTGCCTTGTTCGCGCATCCAGTTCGCGTGAAATAGACGAATTGAGGTTCTCGACGTGACTGAACACGCATTACGTGCGAGTGATTTCATTTGGTGCGCATTCTGCATTCACGCATTTGAAGCCAATTGGCGTCTGATATCCGAGTTGAAAAATCTGAACTTTTGTGTCTGTTTGCGCCGCGTTAACCAATCAGGAGCCTGCTTGCTGCTGTCACATGATGAAGTGACGTTGCTTACTGCTGACGGATGATGATATCGTGTTATGATTTGAACTCCCGGATTTATTCAAAATTTATTCAAGGAGGAACAGCTGATATTGGCAGTGAGCAGTAAATAGTTTGTACATATTGTACATTTTTCATGTTGTACATTTCATTTTTTTGTTTGGCCTCAATAAATTATTTTGTAATATGACTAATATGACTGGTGTGGGTCTAATGCACAACAAAGCAAATCTATGACATAACTTGATTTCAATATATGAGACATATTCATTTTGTATTGAATGCTATTCATTCCTTATCTAAATCTAGATTATATGAAACATTATTATTTTAATGTAAAGATAACCAACTTTAGTGTATAAGAACATAGTTTCTGGACAGTGTTGGTTAGAAAAAAAATTACAGAACAGGTTAATTGCTTTTGGATGCTGGCTCCATTTATCATAAAAACTAAAATAAATTAGAGATTATTCTGTAATTTTTTTTAATAACCTGAACAAAGAAATGGCACATTTGTCTTTGTGGAATGGATGATCACAAGTCAGTCAGAGATCAGACAGGAATGCTGAGCTTTCCAACTTTCACAGGCAAAGGGGAAACATCTTAAATATGTCTATAATGTGTCTGTTATACCTAAATGGCTTGCAGTAGGTCTAATTATTTTACTGTCTCGCTCATCAGGCAGCTCACTCGGGAGAGCAGTGTCGAGGTAGCGCGCGAGTATATGGACATGTCCCGCTATTATGGCGATTACGGATGTCTCAAAGGCCTCCTTCACCAAACCTTTTGACAACAATGTTGCACCCGTATGCCCCATAATACAGGATTAACAAGTTGCACTAACACATGGGGAGAGACTACACACTTATGTACTTTCACACCACAAATTGGTTAATTTATATCTCACCAGTATCTATCAACATACTGTACAACATACCGTATTTTAGCGCATAAAGCGCGCACCCTTACAAAGCGCGCATCATTTTTGTAGAAAGGTGACAGTAATCTCCCCTGCCCAGACCTCCGTTGTGTTACAAATGTTAAACACCCAACACAAATGTTAAACACCCAACCCCCCACGTGCTGATTATATATAACCAGCTATTGCCAAAGTGGAGTACCGCAAATGTTAGTGCGTACACAAAAAACTCAACGTATATTCAAACTGGCCTATACAGTTTAAGTATTTTTTTCTTGTCTGAATAACCCAGTCTCATTGGCGAAAAAAAAACACTAACTAGTGTTGGTATATATTATCAAGCTTGCATTTGAAAAAACGTACATTGGTATTTACGAAGAGAATTAAGAATGCGCATATGCAAGTGGGATTAATCAGACGATCCTATGACCGTTTTATACACACCGTAGGAAATCCCAATCGATAAAAAACACTTTTTCCTAGCGTCAGAGTTGGTGCACAGTCTCAATGATTTGCCTATCAACACACCCCTAATTACCTGCGGGAAACATAAGCTACAATGAGGTTCAATGACAGAAGGTGCCATGTAGTGTAAAATTATGAGTGCATGATTGTTACTCCCTTCACCAGTAAAAAGTAAAACTCAGCTAAAGATAAAAGTGTATTGCATTAAGAAATATGCTGTTCTTCAAACAAAAATGTTCAACAGTTATAGGCATCTATTAGTAATAGAGTAATAATTTAGCCTAAATAAATGCCATGATATTTTTCCTGCTGAATACATTGTATTCCAACCTCATGCAATCATATTTAAAAGCATATTTTCCGCTTATTATCACCCGTAAATTGAGTGGAATGCTGTTTGATTCATATAGCCTACTGTACTATTCTTCTGGGTGCCATCTACAGTAGCTACTGTAGAATACGGCAGGAGAAACGGCCAGGACAGTTCACGGGTGTACTGTAGAATACGGCAGGAGGAACGCCCCAGAATGAGCCGAAATCATGGCCAACATTCAGCTTTCTTGACAGCAGCAACTGGCATATAAAGAAAGTTTTGTCTCTAAAGTTTATACCAATTGAATTTCTTGCGGAAAATGGATACTGCAGTTGTGCTTTCTGTCTTCAGTGAAAGCATGCAACTGATAGTTTGTTAGTTCCTACGTAACGAATGATCATTGTTCTGTGCATATCCCTACCATACACACTGCTGAGCTGTGTACATTGATTCTTCGCAAATAAAGATGATTTTTCACAAAAGTGATACGCTGGAGAAAGTCACTTCAAACAGACATCCTCATTTTACACAAAACGTCTGCCATAGTGCAAATGCGAACACAAACATGCAGCTTTTGCATTTGCATTCACAAAGGTGTTTCTGTCATTTGATCTAATTAGGGAATGAGACGTAAACTATTGACATGTGTAATACATATTACAAATTCTTGACCTGCAATACAAATAATGTACTTCTGAATATGTAGCTATTCATGATCTGACCATTTTTAGGAAGACATAAGTAATGTAATTTAAACAAACTCATTATGATTCCGACAATTTGAGCAATTATGTGCGCAATAGTGTATGGAAGAAGTATGACACATGCATTCAAAAAAAATTAAATCATGACTAGTGAGTTTTGTAGAAAGAAATAAACAGATTGAGACATACAATTATGACAAACTATCAACAGATTCAAGGCATCTGCTGTGAAAAAAGATGGTAACTACAAACCATGATTATTGCAATAAATACCTTTTTGCCACTTCACTCACCTGGTCCTTCCAGGTCCCTTTCTTTGTCCTATTTCTATCCATCTGCCTGTGTGTGTGTGTGTGTGTGTGTGTGTGTGTGTGTGTGTGTGTGTGTGTGTGTGTGTGTGTGTGTGTGTGGGTGTGTGCGT
>JACXGM010015701.1:6474-21183 GCA_016801145.1 Umbra pygmaea
GCGAGCCACCCTCCCCCCCCCCCCCCCACCGCCGGCCGCTCCATCCAAAGTCCTGGGCCGAATTTTTGTCCCAGTCCATCCCTGGTTGGGACTACAGTCTCAATCAAAACCATTAGTAACACACTACGCCCTCATGGATTTAAATCCTGCAGCGCATGCAAGGTCCTTCTGCTCAAGCCACCGCATGCCCAGGCCCACCTAAAGTTTGCCAATGACCATCTGGATGATCCAGAGGAAGAATGGGAGAAGGTCATTTGGTCTGATGAGACAAAAGTAGAGCTGTATGATCTAAACTCCACTCGCTGTGTTTGGAAAAAGAAGAAGGATGAGTACAACCCCAGGCATACCATCCCAACTGTAAAGCATGGAGGTGGAAACATCATTCTTAGGGGATGCTTTTCTGCAAAGGGGACAGGACGACTTCACCGTATTGAGAGGAAGATGGATGGGGCCATGTGTCACAAGATCATACAGCCAGGGCACACAGCCGAAACACACAGCCAGGGCAACTATATAGTGGCTCAGCATCGCAAGGTCCTGAAGTGGTCTAGCCAGTCTCCCGGCCTGAACCCAATAGAAAATATTTGGAGGGAGCTGAAAGTCCGTATTGCACAGCGACAGCCCTGAAACCTAAAGGATCTGGAGAAGGTCTGTATGGTGGAGTGGGTCAAAATCCTTGCTGCAGTGTGTGCAAACCTCTGTAATTGCAAACAAAGGTTTCTGTACCAAATGTTCTGCTTTTCTGATGTATCAAATTATTATGTCATGCAATAAAATGCAATAAACTAAATAAAAATTACAGACCTCTACATGCTTTGTAAGGAGGAAAACATGCAAAATCGGCAGTGTATCAAACACTTGTTCCCCCCACTGTATATATGTGACTGTATTTTAGTTTCCACATCACAACCACATGGTCAAGTCTCTCACCATGTGGTCGGTACAGTACCATCCACCCATCTCCAGGTTCCCTCTTGATCTTTATCAGTCAGACCGATCCAGGCTTCCATTTTGAAGTTATTAAAGAGAAATCTCTGTTGTTCAGAAAGAGGAATGTGTTGTTATTTAAATATACAGTGTCTTGCGAAAGTATTCACCCCCCTTGAACATTTCGACCTTTTGCCGCATTTCAGGCTTCAAACATAAAGATATAAAACTGTATTTTTTTGTGAAGAAGCAACAAAAAGTGGGACACAATCATGAAGTGGAACAAAATTTATTGGATATTTCAAACTTTTAACAAATAAAAAACAGACAAATTGGGCGAGCAAAAATATTCAGCCCCTTTACATTCAGTGCAGCAAACTCTCTCCAGAAGTTCAGTGAGGATCTCTGAATGATCCAATGTTGACCTAAATGACTAATGATGATAAATAGAATCCACCTGTGTGTAATCAAGTCCCCGTATAAATGCACCTGCTCTGTGATAATCTTAGAGGTCCGTTGAAAGCACAGAGAGAATCAAGAAGAACAAGGAACACAAGACTGGGACGGAGATTTGTCTTCCAACAAGACAATGATTCAAAACATAAAGCAAAATCTACAATGGAATGGTTCATAAATAAACATATCCAGGTGTTAGAATGGTCAAGTCAAAGTCCAGACCTGAATCCAATCGAGAATCTGTGGAAAGAACTGAAAACTGCTGTTCACAAACGCTCTCCATCCAACCTCACTGAGCTCGAGCTGTTTTGCAAGGAGGAATGGGCAAAAATTTCAGTCTCTCGATGTGCAAAACTGATAGAGACCCCAAGCGACTTACAGCTTTATTTGTAAAAATATTTTGAAATATCCAATAAATTTCGTTCCACTTCATGATTGTGTCCCACGTGTTGTTGATTCTTCACAAAAAAATACAGTTTCATATCTTTATGTTTGAAGCCTGAAATGTGGAAAAAGGTCGAAAAGTTCAAGGGGGCCGAATACTTTCACAAGGCACTGTATAACACCAGTAGCCTGGGAGAACCCTGACGATCTTCTGGCAAATTTAGATTTGCTCTGCAAAGTCTGGCCAAGAGCCCATTCAAGCCCATTTCCAATTTTTCCAAATCGAGGCACCAATCACAACCGTTGAGGTGGGCTTCATACGATGACGATAGTGCAGCTTTATACTGTCATTGGTTGAAGCAGATAATTACAACGATGGCTGCTGCATGCAATGGAACATCCGCAATATCACTCATTCGAATCAGCTATCGCGTCTGTTTTAAGCAATTTGAACGTTTCCTTTTTGTTAAAAACGGAGCAAAAAACAACACTCGAAGCCTTCATATCTAAAAAAAGATGTTGTCGGGGTCTTGCCGACTCTATTCGGCGAAAGTCTGATATATCCAATTGCGCCGAGAGGCATTTGAGCGGCATCCGTTGGTGACGCCCCTTTGGGAATGGGCTGTGAATGAACCTTGCCCAGACCCACTCTCAGTCAGAACTGAGAAGGGTCTGGTGTTAACCAGGCTATAACACCAGACTTTTGACCACACATCTTTCTTTCATTCATTTCATAATTCATCCTCACATGTATGTAAATTAAAGGATACTATTGCCACAGGAAACATTTGTTTACATTGCCAAATAAGTTAATAATTACACAATATATAAATAACAAAACTGAACTATCCCTCTCACCTGTTCCTGTTGACATAAAGTCCAGCCAAGGTGTGACAAACGTTCTCTCACCTGTTCCTGTTTACTGTTTATGATCACCAGGTCTGCTCCTCTACTCTGACAGTCCAGTCTGCTCTCCTCCCAGGTTTTCATCTCAGTAGAGAAAAAGTAAAAACTGGATCCAAAGTATCTCCACCCATTTAGACAAAGCTGCTCTGTTGAAGAGTAAAAGTGACCACATTGAAAATTGATACTGATAAGACAGTTGATAAATAAATGTATAAATCTCACCTATCACAGACAGCAACACCTGAAAATGGACTTTATCTTTAGTCAGGGTGTTGTAGCTGATCTGTAGCTGGTCTTTATCTTTACTCAGGCTGTTGTAGCTGGTCTGTAGCTGGTCTTTATCTTTAGTCAGTGTGTTGTAGCTGGTCTGTAGCTGGTCTTTCTCTTTAGTCAGGGTGTTGTAGCTGGTCTGTAGCTGGTCTCTCTCTTTAGTCAGGGTGTTGTAGCTGGTCTGTACCTGGTCTCTCTCTTTAGTCAGGGTGTTGTAGCTGGTCTGTACCTGGTCTCTCTCTTTGGTCAGGGTGTTGTAGCTGGTCTGTAGCTGGTATTTATCTTTAATCAGGTTGTTGTAGCTGGTCTGTAGCTGTTCTTTTTCTTTGATGTTTCTATTATATGCAAAATATAAACCCATTGTTACTATCTAAAACACCAGGTACATACTGTTCTGGAAAAAAATAAGAGAACACTGCAAATGTTTCTTAAATCAACCCCATTGAAAACCTCTGGAATGTGATCAAGAGAAAGATGGATTGTCACAAGCCATCAAACTAAGCTGAGCTGTTTGGATTTCTGCGCCAGGAGTGGCATAAAGTCAACTAACATTAATGTGAAAGACTGGTAGGGAGCATGCCAAGATGCATGAAAGACAAATATTAATGTTATACAATTATTTATAGTTCACCAAATATTGATTTCTGAACTTTTCCTAAGTTAACACGTTAGTATTGTGTTGTTTAAAAATGAATATTAACTTATTTCTGCATGTTTTTTTGTTATTTGGACAATTTGTAATTTTATCCAAAGAAAATGCTTTGAATGATAATATTTTTATTTAGAATTTGGGAGAAATGTTGTTAGTAGTTTATGGATAAAAAAATAAACTATAATTTATCCAAACTTAATAGGGATATAGGGCCCTATCTTGCACCCGGCGCAATGCAGCGTAAAGTCTGAATGCAGTTGTCTTTGCTAGTTTAAAGCTGGATTCACACCAGGTCCGGCAAACTGGTTGCATTGTGGTGGAAGTCTATTCATTTCAATAGGAAGCAATGCGCGCCGCTGCGGCAAATCTACAGGAACCGGCAAAATGTGGATGCTGTATGGCGGGTGTGTCGCAAGAGTTGAAATAATCCAACTTTTGCGGTGCTTTGTCGTACAGTGCCAGAACCGGAAGTTGGTTTACCTCAGAGAAAGAGCTAATATGTCGCTTTCATCTATTGGTGTGTGAGATTGCAAACAAGCTGTGACAGCTCAGTATAGTTTTCGTATTCTCAATTAATACTAAACTGAAAACAGCTCATGTCAGTTGCCTTGCTGGAGATGGACAGTTGTATACAAGTCAAGTCAAAGTTGTTTATTTATCATATGCATCGAATAACATACATCATCCTATGCAGAGAAAATCTTTTTGACATGGCACGACACATCTATGCAGTGGGCTTAAAGAAAAAGTATTACAACAATATAAAGAATTTTTAAAATAATAATGAGAATAGTAATAATAATAATAATAAAACGCTATGTACTGAGCAGTGATCTGGAAAATGTACAACAGTAGAAGTAGAAATATTATGGATTTGGCATGGAAACTTGCTTTAAAAGGTGGATTTGAATTTGCTACATCAGATGTAGAGAGCATAAAGTGACCAGAGAATGTTAGTGCTCAACAGACGATTTGTGATCAGTGTCAGTGTTCCATGTTGAGCAGCCGAATGGCCTGGGGGAAGAAACTATTTTTAAGTCTGGTGGTCCGTGCCTTGATGCTCCGGTAACGTCTACCAGACGGCAGTAGGGAGAAAAGTTCACGGCCTGGGTGGCTGTGGTCTTTCAGAATGTTCTTTGTTTTCCTAAGACATCGCTTCTGGTAGATGCCTTGCACGGATGTTGCCCACCATCTCGTAGATGCGGAAGATTGATGTTGATTGCAGTGTACAAGTGTGTCTGCATTACGATGCCGGAAGGGGATTTTTTGCCGTGTCTCGTGTGAATCCAGCTTAGGACTGACGAAGTTGTCAATTTCCCGTCAGGTGCCCGTGTTGTTTAAATAGCAAATGCACCTGCATCCATTTTTGCGCCCATATGAGTGCTGGTCTAAAACTAACACAGTAGTATTGTGTTGTTTAAAAAATTTTCATTTTTAGTTTGGGAGAAATGTTGTTAGTAGTTTATGGAAAAAATAACAGATTATTTTATGCAAACATATACAGTCATACAAAAAAGTTTAGGCACCCCTGACATTTTCCAAGTCTATAGCCTGAAATGAGTGTCTGGAATCGGGATGAAGGTATTTTGGACAATTCCTCCTTGCCAAACATCTCCAGTTTAGTTAGGTTTGATGCAACAGTGGTTGGTGGATCTGAATTTGGGGGCGCTGGCTCATATTACTGTCCGGACTGGAGGAAACGGAACGGTATCGCACACTGGGTTTGGTGGGTTGCGCACTGTTCCATTCGCTTCGGTCCCGAGCGTATCCTGAGCTCGCCCTCCCCAATTTAGATCCACCGACCGCCGCTGGTTTGATGGTTGAGGAGCATGGACAGCCCACTTCAAATCATCCCACAGATTGTCAAGGGTATTCAGGTCTGGGGACTGGGATGGCCATTCCAGAATATTGTACTTCCTCTGCATAAATGCCAGAGTAGATTTTGAGCTGTGTTTTGGGTTGTTGTCTTGTTGAAATATCCAGCCTCGGCCTAACTTCAACTTTGTGACTGATTCCTCTACATTACTCTCAAGTATCTGCTGATATTGAGTGGAATCCATGCAACCCTCAACTTTAACAAGATTCCCAGTACCGGCACTGGCCACACAGCCCAACAACATGATGGAACCTCCACCAAATTTTACTGTGTGTAGCAAGTGGTTGTCTTGGAACGCTGTGTTCTTTTGCCGCCAAGCATAATGCCTCTTTTTATGACCAAATAACTCCATCTTTGTTTCATCAGTCTACAGCACCTTCTTCCAAAATGAAGCTGGATTGTCCAAATGTGTGTTTGCATACCTCAAGCCACACAGTTTGTGGCATTTGTGCAGAAAAGGCTTCTTCCACATCACTCTCCTGTACAGCTTCTACTTGTGCAAAGTGCGCTGCATTGTTGAACGATGCACAGTGACACCATCTGTTGCAAGATGATGTTGTAGGTCTTTGGAGGTGGTCTGTGGGCTGTTTTTGAACATTCTCACCATCCGTCGCCTTTGCCTTTCTGATATTTTACTTGGCCTGCCACTTCTGGCCTTAAGAACTGTGCCTGTGGTCTTCCATTTCCTCACTATGTTCCTCACAGTGGACACTGACAGCTTAACTAATCTGCAATAGCTTGTTGTACCCTTCCCCTAAACCATAATGTTGAACAATCTTTGTTTCCAGATAATTTGAGAGTAGTTTTGAGGCCCCCATGTTGGCACTCCTCAGAGGAGAGTCAAAGAGAACAACATATTTTTCTCATGATTGGATGCACCTGTCTATGTGTGTTCCAATTAATCAGTGCTAGGTAGTTACAGGTATCCAAATCAACAAAATGACACGGGTGCCCAAATTTAATCATAGAAATTGTCAGGGGTGCCTAAACTTTTGCATACGACTGTAGTACCAAAACATTAGTAAAACCAGAGAAAGTTATTTTAGCAGTGGCATAATTTTGGTCAGAGCTGTATTCCTGTACCCAGCACTTCTTCTTACACTATGTGACAAAGTAAAAAACATAAGACGCAAACTCACAGTAGACAGACAGAACTATGGTCCTAGCCAATAAGAGAACACACAGCAGACAAAGACACACTGCAGACACTCTGAACCTCTTCCTTGAGCTCTCAGCCTCTGGAAACACATAAAAGAGAAACGTGTGTGGGTGTGTGATCAGTCATTTTTCAGTACATGTGTGGAAGACTTAAAACTGGACAATTTGGTATGTACAATGTTTATATCTCCACAAGGGTAAAACATACAATTGTGGTAATGTTGAAATTGGGGCTAATGTTAGGTTATGCATCAAGGATTATCCTTCAACATTATTGTTCAATTTTGTCATTACAGTTCAGTGATGGAGTTTAAGATAAAGATTATGGTCTGGTTTTAAAGTAAGGGATACTTTCCCCACAAGAATGGGCAAACATGTGTATATATGTTACCTGAGCTCTGGTCTCCTGGTCCATTATCTACAGCAGTGTCTTCTGTCTCATGTGTTGTGGTTCTGGTGTCTCCCTCTCTCTGTTTGTCTTCACGGACGTTGATATCCACCATCCTCTCCTCCATCTCACCTCTGTTGAACTTCACCTTCTTGTTCATATCTGGCTTGGCATAGATATCCTCAGACATCTTCAACAATGCCTGGTGTTTTCTCTCTGTTTCTACACGTTAATTCTACAGATCTGTGCCTCTGTTTCGTCTATCTGATCAGCGATCTGCTGTCTGTGTAGTGTTGCTGTAGTTGACCAAGTGTTGGGTCGTTGTGACTTCCCCATTTTTTGTTCCTTAAGAAATCTTACTTCTTGCTGTTTTCATTTATGTACATGTGTCTTAGCTCATTTTACTTGTTAGTCTGTATCTCTAATCACTTACTAATTTGAAATAATTTAGTATGTTCTAATACATTTTCAGTTTTGTTTAACTTTTTCCTGTTCACCTGGAGTACAGAATGCAACAACATGCAAACTTACAACAATATTTAGTTGGTGTGCCAAAAGACGGCTCACCTTGTCACCGTGTTCGTATTAGAGTAACCGCTCTGCCTCTGTAGTGGATGAAAGTTTAAAATCAGACTGCAAACATTGTCTTCAGAAAGGGTGTCCATGTATATTGACAGTTTAGTTCAAGAATATCCTTGGAAGATTTCTCCAGTTTGACTCTACAGGGTTTCTTTAGGTAAGAAGAGTAAGAGATAATCACACTTCTTAGGCCTTAAGCATCTCCCATATGAATGAAGGGGAAGAGTATCCTGTCTGATTAGAAAGACGAAAATGATCAATAGAGGAGGTGATACATGTACAGACCTTAGCACCGGATATTAGAGTTAAGTCTCCAGCAAGGGGGGAGTGTGACGTTTAGCTGATGGTCCAAAATTACCATGGGGAGGTATTTAGAATAGGTCACATTCAGGAGCAACAGATGATCCAAGATATTAATTTAATAGCAGTGCGGCCAACTATTCTACTGTGATCAACATTAGGGTTGTTAGCCATTTAAAATATTGAAAGAAAATGTTTTGGGAAAAAAGGTCAGGTAATGTAGTATCATTAAAATAATGAGCCACATAAAAAACTAGGTAAAAACCCAAGGTCTCAGTTCACCGTTATTGGAACTTATTCAAGTTCCTTATATTTAGATCAGTAAGATATTAGTATGGCCTCCATTTGGTGGAACTGATTGTTTCCTGGGAGACAACAGAGAAATGTATAAATTAATGGAATAGATGAAGAGAGTTTACAATGTATTTCAAGTATTAATGATAAAATTGCTCTGGAGACTTAAGTGCACAATTTAACACTCCATCCACTTGTTCTGTTGGCCCGCTTATTACATAGATTATATATATACAGTCCCCTCCAAAATGACTGTACCGGCAAATTCCTTTGTTTTTGTTGGTCATTGAAGACATTTGGGTTTAAGATCAAAAGATGAGTATGAGAAAAGATTTCAGAATTTCAACTTTTATTTCCTGGTATTCACATCTAGATGTGTTCAACATTTTAGAACATCGCTTGTATTAGACCACAGCATTTTTAGGTGAGCAAAAGTAAAGGACAAACAAATAATCTTCAAGTAAATTACATTTAATATTTGGTGGCATATACAAAAGGGAGAACAAGTATTTGATACACTGCTGATTTTGCAGGTTTTCCTACTTACAAAGCATGTAGAGGTCTGTAATTTTTATCATAGGTTCACTTCAAATGTGAGAGACAGAATTAAAAAAAATCCAGAAATTCACATTGTATGATTTTTAAATAATGAATATGCATTTTATTGCATGACATAATTATTTGATACATCAGAAAAGCATACCTCAATATTTGGTACAGAAACCTTTGTTTGCAATCACAGAGATCATATGTTTCCTGTAGTTCTTGACCAGGTTTGCACACACTGCAGCAGGGATTTTGGCCCACTCCTCCATACAGACCTTCTCCAGATCCTTCATCCTTCGGCGCTGTCACTGGGTAATACAGACTTTCAGCTCCCTCCAAAGGTTTTCTATTGGGTTCAGGTCTGGAGACTGGCTAGGCCACTTACAGAGCCACTCCTTATTTGCCCTGGCTGTGTGTTTTGGGTTGTTGTCATGCTGGAAGACCCAGCCACGACCCATCTTCAATGCTCTTACTGACGGAAGGAGGTTGTTAGCCATGATCTCACAATACATTGCCCCATCCATCCTCCCCTCAATACGATGCAGTCGTCCTGTCCCCTTTGCAGAAAAGGATTCACGGTTGGGATGGTGTTCTTGGGGTTGTACTCATCCTTCTTCCTCCAAACGCAGTGTGTCGATTTTAGACCATAAAGCTCTACTTTTGTCTTGTCAGACCACATTACTTTCTCCCATTCCTCCTCTGTATCATCCAGATGGTCATTGGCAAACTTCAGGCGGGCCTGGACATGCACTGGCTTGAGCAAAAGGACCTTGCATGTGCTGCAGGATTTAAATCCATGATGGCATAGTTTTACTAATGGTTATCCTTGAGACTGTGGTCCCAGCTCTCTTCAGGTCATTGACCAGGTCCTGGCGTGTAGTTCTGGGCTGATCCCTCACCTTCCTCATGATCATTGATGCCCTACAAGGTGAGATCTTGCATGGAGCCCCAGACCGAGGGAGATTGACCGTCATTTTGAACTTCTTCCATTTTTTATAATTGCACCAACAGTTGTTGTCTTTTCACCAAGCTGCTTGCCTATTGTCCTGTAGCCCATCCCAGCCTTGTGCAGGTCTACAATTTTATCCCTGGTGTCCTTACACAGCTCTGGTCTTGGCCATTGTGGAGAGGTTGGAGTCTGTTTGATTGAGTGTGTGGACAGGTGTCTTTTATATAGGTAACAAGTTCAAACAGGTGCAGTTAATACAGGTACAATACAAGTACAAAAAAGTTAACACGATAGCAGTGATGTTTCAAGGTATGATACAGCGAATAGTGTCACGGTGGGAAAAGCCCAACAGTTTCCTTCTGTCCTGCAAAACAGAGAAACTGTAAAAAGAGTTTTTGGAAATCCAAATAGTTAATATATCAGCATAATGACAGATCAGTAAAGTCGAGTCTACTCCCTGGGGTAAAGCGGACTCCAAATCTAAGGGTTACACTCAGTTTTATATCGCACATGACGTCACTTTATGCCAACCCCTTAGGAGGGCTGTTCTTATAAAAATACTACCACAATAGCTAGCTAAAGCAGCATCAATATGACTAATAGGCGGCAACCCGCCATTAGTCAATCTAACCTTCTAATTTCATGTAAATTTTACCATAATATGCTGACATGCTCTGTTGTAATTATTACAGACAATCTAAATTATCGATTTACAGCACTTTAAACAGCTTTCATATTATAAATCATAGCAAAAATCGCTGTAGTGACAGCTGCTTCCATAGACTTCAGTGTATTAAAATCACCCGCCTGGAACATTTGAAAGACCACTGAACCACGTGACCATACCACGTGACTGTAGGATTTTTTACCCTCCATTGACGCAACTCTCTCTCAATGGCTCTGGTACAAACACAGGGCTAGCATCCGGTTTGGCAAAGTAAAGCAAATACGGAAGTGCCATGAACCTGCATTCTATCTGAATTCCAGCTGGGGGCAACACATGTGGTTGCAAAAGAGATCAGTTTCTGTAGAAGTCTATAAGAGTTCTCACTTCATTTATTACCTCAGTAATCATTTTCATAATGAGTTTATGGTCTCAATCACTAGTTTTAAGTATTCTGCAAAACAGAATGCTGTTCGTTATTTTATTATAGTCTAGTTTATTGTAAAATCGGCGATAAAGCAGGGGTTGTTTTAGGGCTTGGCTACAAGGGTGTAGGAGTGACTTTGATATTGGGGGGGACACACTATATATTTTTTCAAATTGTTCTTATTATTTGGGGGGGACCACATTGCATGACTCTAACAGTGGGGGTTGTTCCCCCCAGCTCCTACGCCTCTGCGTGGCTATTGTCATGAGCAGGCCTGATCTGTGTCTCTATTTATTGATTAACCCTGTAATTAACCAGATAGAGTCAGATCTAGGCCTGTCACGATAACAAATTTAGCCGGACGATAAATTGTCCCAGAAATTATTGCGATAATCGATAATATTGTTATTATGAGACCATTTTAATCTAATATAATGATAATGGCATAATAAGTGTAAATAAAGGTACACATTTTCAAAGATCAATACACTTTTATTTCTAAATAATATTTAACACTATTTACACATTTTAAATATACACAATTAATGAACGAAAACCACCAAAAACAATAAATGAAATGGACACCCAGTCTCTGTCAACAAAAAATTAACTTGAATAAAAACCAAACACAATCAAAAACAATAAAATGGAAATAAAAAACCACACACAACGGTAAAATCTCTTTTGGAAGAGAGAGAGAGAGACGAGGAAAACAAACAAGCATGCAAATGGAAATTATTGCAGCCGTAAAAATTATTCAGCTAATTTTTATTTATTATGCGATTAATTGATTTATTGCATATTGCGACAGGCCTAGTCAGATCATTACACGACTGCAGTTTATTAAAACTACTCTGGGATGTAATTACAGAATTCTGCCACTAGATATCCTCAGCAGCTTATCCCAGCCACTGCCTCTTTCAGAACAAGTAGTTACATACACAGAACCCTCCTCTTCACTGAATCGGTCTTTTTGAAGTTTTGGAAGAAAAGTAAAGTGCTCGCAACCTCTCGCTCTTTCCCCACTAGCTTAACGTATAAATCCTTTATTGGTAGAGACTTTTTAATACTTAAATTAATAAATCTGACGCCTTCGCATATTACCTTCTTTGATTGAATGATACATATAATTCTTGGCAATGATACAGAGAACGACAAATAGTAGACATGGCTCGGTCTACTAATTTGTGATCAAAAAACAAATACACAGCTGATGGCTGTGGTTATTTGAATTTGGGTCTTATTTTTATTACTATTGATTGATCAGACAGCAATCAATATATCCTTGACCCTCGCAAGTGTAATTAATTAACGTTCTGTGGACTTTTATAGAAACACACTTAAAATCAGAATATGATATACAAGAAATCATACAGTTTATTAAAACATATAGAAAATTATAGTCGTCACCACATCCTCAATAATGATTCAATCATATAATTCCCAATCAACCACATTCATGATCCTAATGCATTACTACAATAGACACAACTTGGAATTTAATTCTTCACACATTTGTAAACATATCACAATGCAAGAACAGAATTCCACATCAATAACCAAACATTATAGTAAATCAGTATAACTCTCTTTGAAGAGTTAGGCTGAAAACAAAATGGTGCAGAGGTTTTGGGGGGAGGGTGCTGTCAAAGTCCACCTCACATTTTATAACCCCCTCTGTTCCTCATTTAACAGAGCAAGGTCCTAAACCAAGAAACAGACGAGATCTTTACAACCTGTTTTTCTCTGGGTGCACAAAATATTTTAGGCATTTAAAACATTTCAATCATTGCATTCAATGAAATACATTTCTTTAAAAATATGAATCATTGATACATTAAATTATTAAAACCAAAGATGGAAGGTGAAACAAATGCTTGTGAAGCGAAATCTCACATATATTGTCTTTGTTCCTGTTTTAAATATATCCACGAACCAATAATACTATGCGACAAGTACAAACACCTCTTAATGAGAAAGATTAGCATTCTCACAATTACATCTTGGCAGTAGTCATTGTCACAAAGGATTGGTTTTCATAGACAACTTCCAACCAGTTACTTAAATGACTTTACACAAGTCTCTAATCCATTTACACCCATCCAACTCAGTCAAGAGTAACTTTCCATAAAATCATGAAAGACTGGTGAAGGTCCTTTATCTAAATCCATGAATCAATAATTCCCCATGACATATAGGTTTACCAACACCGCATAACCACGAGAAATCAAGTTCCATAGAAAAACTCCAACGAGACTCTCAACAAAATCACCCGTATTAGCAGAAATTTCTATCCCCGAGGTCTTTCAACACAGTTTTTTTAAATGACATAAACAGTCATAATTTCCAATCGCAATTCATTCACCAAGTCATTCAATTACTCAATAAGAATTATGCCATGTACTCACCCAAACAGATTGTTTCTTGTTTTTTTCAAGTAAAACATGTCTGATGTTGCATTCAAAAACTTGGAGGGGACAAATGCTGACACCCTCCGAATGACTCTGGTCCTCTGCCCCCTGCACCCCGAATGGTCCAGAACTTCTTCTTCTTCTGGCTTTCTGGCAGAATAGATGCCTCACGGCATATTGCTGCCTCCCACAGGTCAAGTTAAGCATTCTTCATTTGAACAGGCCTGTTGCAGCGGCAAAATCCATAACAGCTCCCACTACCTCACCCTGATACTCTGCGGGATTTAATAAACCTCTTAATGACAGACCCTGAATCCCCAACTGACACAGAACAGTACACAACTTTCCTCTTTCATTTTTGGATTGCCACCATTCCAAAAGTACATGATGCACAGTTTGCTGCTGTTTGCAGGTACCACACAGCCCATCTACATGCTTGCCCAACTTTGCCAGATCCCATGCCAGCCCACAGTGCCCGAGTCTCAGCCTAGTCATTAATACAGAGTGTCTTCTTCCATTCCCCAACCAGCCCTGGTCTGACTGGACCCTATTTTCAATTGAAAAATAATGACGCCCCCTCTTTTCCTTTACCCACTGCCTTTGCCACTCTGACATACCACTTTTCCTAATGACAGACCTGCATTCAGCTACCCCAACACATACCCTGACATCAATGCCTCTATTCAGTGCCATGGTCCAGAACTGGACATTTTTAAAGCTTTTCTGTACCCTCAAACTGAGCCCCCACCTTCTCCTCCTGTGACTGGCTCAAAAGCCTTAGGTCCCACCCAGCAGGGAGGTTCTCTCACCAAAAATACCTTATTGGTGAACAGAATGCCCAAAAGAAAAGACCTAACACTTTTCAATTTAGAAAACCTCCCATACATTCATTTTACTGTTAAAAACCTCATAATTGAATAAGGCCCATCACATTTAAATCAATAGCCCTTACATAATATACAGGCTGTATCTAAAGCAACAAAACTATAATCTACCATCAACATAATGCATTTAATATATGTTCCACACATTCCTACATTTGACCAAATAGTAAAAAAAGAAAGATATAGCAATAGCATAAACAAAAACAAACTTTATTCTATATTGACAGAGGTGGAAAGTAACTAATTACAATTACTCACGGTACTTTTTGAAGTAGTTTTTTTAATCTGTAATTTTACTTTTGTTTAAAGTATTGTACTTTGTTACATTTTCAATCACATCCGTTACTGAGTAAAAAAAGTGCAAGTTGAAACTTGCAAACACTTTGGCTTCAAGTGCAAGAGAACATCGGCTTTATCATGCAGTGTAAGCTGTGAAAAATGCTGTATTAATTTAGTGTTAATGCAAACTGAACATTTCCTGCTGTATTAATTTAGTGTTAATGCAAACTGAACATTTCCTGCTGTATTAATTTAGTGTTAATGCAAACTGAACATTTCCTGCTGTATTAATTTAGTGTTAATGCAAACTGAACATTTCCTGCTGTATTAATTTAGTGTTAATGCAAACTGAACATTTC
>JACXGM010015702.1:0-21082 GCA_016801145.1 Umbra pygmaea
CAGTGAACACATGGGTCACCATAACAGGATGATGAGGCCACAGTGAACACATGGTCACCATAACAGGATGATGAGGCTACAGTGAACACATGGTCACCATAACAGGATAATGAGGCTACAGTGAACACATGGTCACCATAACAGGATGATGAAGCTACCGAACAAATGGGTCACCATAACAGGATGATGAGGCTACAGTGAATACATGGTCACCATAACAGGATGATGAAGCTACAGTGAACACATGGGTCACGATAACAGGATGATGAGGCTACAGTGAACACATGGTCACCATAATAGGATGATGAGGCTACAGTGAACACATAAGTCACCATAACAGGATGATGAGGCCACAGTGAACACATGGTCACCATAACAGGATGATGAGGCCACAGTGAACACATGGTCACCATAACAGGATGATGAGGCTACAGTGAACACATGGTCACCATAACAGGATAATGAGGCTACAGTGAACACATGGTCACCATAACAGGATAATGAAGCTAGTGAACAAATGGTCACCATAACAGGATGATGATGTCTGTTATTGTATTTTTATTGACACAACAGTAGAAAGCAGAGGCTAGAGGGACATTGATAGGAAGAGCACAGACAATTGGCCGAGTCTGGGCTTGAAAACCTGTCACCAGGGGACATGCATGCTCTGGTTAGGAGTTTCGATTTCTACACAAACTCTGGGCCACGCGGCCTGTCTTTGATATAAATTGTGCATTTTAGGCTGGCCTTTGTGTGTAACAAAGCACTGCACAGTGTAGGGAATCATTATCCCAATCACTTTTTGAAATATCTAGAAATACTATTTTATACTGGAATGCTACAAATAGCACCTTCAAATAATATTAAAATAAAAAGTCTTAAAGCATGCATCAGCTACCGTAAAGACAGTTCTATAACATTGACTTCAGTTTATTCCAATGGCCTGTACATTCCCCAGATCTCAATCCAATAAAACAAATTTTGGATGAGGTGGAATGGGAGGTTTGGGGCATGGATGTCTGGATGTGTGGCCAGGTAAAATGTAAGGACTGCATAACACTATCGAGTCAAACCAAAATATACAGGGAATGTTTTCGGCACCTTGTTGAATCTAAGACTCAAAAGTAGGCTGTTCGGGAAGCAAAAGGGGAATCCTAAAATGTGAAGTTTATTTCTTACATGTACAGAAGACCACAGGTGTTATTGCACACAGTGAAATTCTTGTGCCCTGGTTCCAGCTCCAACACTGCAGTACATTACAGTAATAAAAAACAAAAGATGAGCAAAAAAAACAAACCCCTGTATATCAATCAATATCAATAGGATATAAGAAGGGGATTAGAGATCAAGCAGAATATACACTCATCGGCAAATTCATTAGGTACACTTTAGTACCAGATTGGACCCCTTTAGGCCTTCAGAACTGCCTTAATTCATTGTGGCATAGATTCAACAAGGTACATGAAACATTCCTCGAGATTTTGGTCCATATTGACATTATTGCAGCATACAGTTGCTGCAGATTTGTCGGCTGCACATCCATGAAGCGAATTTCCCGTTCCACCGCATCCCAAAAGCCATCCATCCATCCATTTTCGTCCGCTTCCCAAAAGCGCTAGATTGAATTGAGATCAGGTGACTGTGGAGGCCATTTGAGTACAGTGAAATCATTGTCATGATCAAGAACCAGTTTGTGATGATGTGAGCCTTATGACATGGTGCATTATCCTGCTGGAAGTAGCCATTAGAAGATAGGTACACTTTGGTCAAAAAGGGATGGACATGCTCAGAAACAATACTCAGGTAGGCTGTGGCATTCAGATGATGCTCAGTTGGTACTAAGGGGCCTAAAGTGCCAAGAAAATATGAAAAACCCACCACCTCCACCCTGAACCGTTGATACAAGGCAGGATGGATACATGCTTTCATGTTGTTTACGCCAAATTCTGACCCTAACATCTGAATGGCACAGCAGAAATCAAGACTCATCAGAACTGTCAATGTTTTTACAATCTTCAAATTTTGGTGGGCCCATGCATATTATAGCCTCAGTTTCCTGTTCTTAGCTGACAGGAGTGGCACCTGGTGTGGTCTTCTGCTGCTGTAGCCCATCTGCTTCAAGGTTTAACATGTTGTGCGTTCAGAGATACTCTCCTGCATATGTTGGTTGAAATTAGTGCTTATTTGAGTTACTGTTGCCTTTTTATCAGCTCGAACCAGTCTGGTAATTCTCCTTTGACCTCTGCCATCAACAAGGGATTTTTGTCCAGAGAACTGCAGCTCACTGGGAATTTTCTCTTTTTCGGACCATTCTCTTTGAATGAAAAAAACAGTAGTTCAGCACTTTCTGAAATACTCAAACCAGCCCGTCTTGCACCAACAACCATAACACATTCAAAATTACTTAAATCACATTTCTGATGCTTGGTTTGAACTTCAGTAGATCACCTTGACCATATCTAAATGCGAAAATGCATTGACTTGCTGCCACATGATTGGCTGATTATATATTTGCATTATTGAGAAGTTGAACAGGTGTACCTAATGAAGTGGCCAGTCAGTGTTAGAGCTAATAGTATATATTTGTGATGTGTTCTCTGACAGATCACTGGCTGCTTGTCAATCATTTGAGACTAAGTAGTCTATGCTGGTACTGGAATTATTATATAGAGGCTAATGTTTGCTTGACAATCACATAAAACAATGCCTGGTTGTGTACAGGCCTAATACATTTTACACATTAAATGGCCTGTCTTTACTATTATTCCCACTGAATTAAAATGTGGGTCAACACAGTAGGTCCCACAACTGTCTCTGAGGACGTTTTCACACCTAAAAGTCCGGACTAAGGTCCGAATCAACGTTCGTGTTTAATTAGATTGTATACATTTGATCCTCTTTTTGGTTTCACATAGTGATTTTGTACAACACATGACAAATCGGAGTACTCGTGAGAAATGTATTATATTGATTTTGTCTGACCAAATTGAAATGAAATATCTAATATCCTCTCTCCACCTACTTCAATGATTCATTTTTGCTTTTTCTAGCAGTTTTTTTTCTGAGTTTGTTCTTCTTCTATGGTACGTAGTAACCATAACTTCCTCTAATTGGACCGAAAGTCCAAACCATCCAAAAAGTGCTTTCATACTGCATGGTTCAGTTTGGTCCGGACTGAGACTACCTTTTTGATCGGATCATTATTTGGACTTTTGATCCAAGGCACCTTTCTCACCTGCAATTTTGGTTCATACCAAACTGAAAAGTCAGAAAGTCCGATCCAAATTAGGTAGGTGTGAAAACGCCCTGACACTGCCCCCCCCCCGATGTGTGCCCTTGACTAATAGTCAATGAGATCACCAGCCATTTGACGGCAAATTCGTTGAGTCAACGAGTTTGCCGTTACCGGCGCAGCCATCTTGGTTGCAGATGAGACAAAACAAAATGTAACATTACTTACCGGAAAAATTGAACTGCCAACTCCTTTGAGTGTCTTGGTGTACAACCGAACGCTGAACAAGACATTATTAGACGACCAAAGTGACAGTCACATAGCCACGCCCTAAAACACCCCCTGCTTTATCAACAACTTTAAAATCAACAAAACCATAATTAAAAAAATGAACATAATTTTGTATTGCAGAATACTAAAAACTAGCGATTGAGACCATATACTCATATACATATTACTGAGGTAATAAATCAAGTGAGAAGTGCGTCATTTTCTCATGGAGTTTAAAGAAACCGACCACCTTTTGCAACTACACATGTTGCCCCCAGCTGGAATGCAGATAGAATGCAGGGTTAAGGCACTGCCGCATTGGCATCACTTTGCCAAACTGGATGCTCATCCTGTGGTGGAGGGTTGATACCTGACTGGGGCGGATGAAAATGATGTGTGACATTTGACTAGTTGAGGGTTGATACTTGACCAAGGGATGGGTGATGTTTGAGAAGGAGAATGTTTGAGTGGTTCAGTGTTGATACTTGACCAAGGGAGGGGGAGTATTGAGGAGGGGTGAGGACTAAGGAGGATGGGTGAGAAATGAACAGTGCAGGGTTAAGAAATGACCGGAACCAAGGGAGAGGTGAGAACCTGAAACGAGGAGTGATTATGTTCCTATGGAAGTAATGTTGACCCACGAGCCGCCATTTTAATGAATGAGGAATGCCTAGCTGAGGGGAATCATGATTTTCCATCCTCCGGCTGTTCTAGTTTCTACCAGAGTGTGTCGTTTTCGCTATTGAAGACTACAAAAAATGGTTTATTTTACCATAGAATTCTATCTAAAAAATGACTTTGTTTTATTTATACCATTGTTTTATTTACTGAGGAGGAGGAGGATCCTCTATTTCCTCCCATGATGAGCCTCCACTGCCTTGGACACTTCTTAGCATTCTTATATTTGGTGATAAGTTTTTCATGCTCTCATTTTAGCTTTAATCTTTACCGATGTGACAAACACCTGGAAATAATATTGACCTATTTAGGCATTAAAAGCATCATTCATTGGTAAATTTAAGCCAGGTGAGCACTGACTGATCACAGGTGAGTCAAATTCCAGAGCTGTGACAATATAGTTCTTCTTTAGAAACTGATTTGACTTCTTCAAGATTGTGCTAATAATCATGTCACATTAATGTTTCCATTTTTATTATTTTTCCTCCCATTGCTTTTTTTTAAATTGTTATTGTTTTATCAGGTGCTGTTCTGTATGCATGTCATGAGTGTACATAGACCAAAGGTGTTTCTTTATATAGTTTTCATCAGGAGATATTGTACATGTAAGCAAGGCACAAGGAGGTGTGGTCTATGCCTAATAAACCACAGTTAATAGCCAAATCGGCATTCAAGCCTGAACTGTATATGGAAAAATGTTTACAAATGTTGACTCTTGTGGTTGAAAGTGAAGTCTCAGTTGACCAAGACAGTCCTCTAAAATCTATTGATCCATTTGTCCTAGAGTGATATTTGGCACCCTCAGAAATATAAGCCTCAACTGAAGCAATCTATCAGCACAACTGGCACCATTTTGACTAAACTTTGAAAATCAGCATTTAGAAAGTGAAACTGATGTCCCAGTGCGGAGGGTTTTAATTTGTGGGCTACGACATATTAATGTTTACAACGTTAGTGAATATTGTCTTTACTTACTTAAAGGAAAGGTAGGGGTATGTCAGTTGTTTCCATGGAAACACCTTTCCCTGTATATGAAATGTTGTGACAGCCTTGGACTTTGCATTCCTTACAGGTGTGCATGTCTCACAAGGGAACTGCAATCTCAAGGGAGCCCATTATAAAAAATGCTGCTTCTAACATTTCATTTTAAAAGCATCATATTAACTAATACCGTAAATCACTGTGTGTGTTTATGATTTGGATAAAACTCAGAAATAATGTGTATTCATTGATTTCCCCGAGCCTCATTTAACCATTAAAATGATTGAGTGGGTGTTGTGAAACCAAAACTAAGATGCTTTGGGACACAGACCTGATTGGCTAATGAACCCCCTTACCCAGCTGAACAATCATGTGTCTATATAATCACACAGCTGTCCAAAACACCATCCCTGCCAAACATTTCTTTCTTCAAACAGCTCACAAACAGTTAACGATTGCACTCTCATTTACAATTTCAGTATGGAAATATTGCAAAATCATGTTTTTTACTTCACAGTAGCCTATAAAATATACTTTTACATCCAATAGTCCCATTCCCTGTTTTAAAGTGAATATCATAAATCTTACCGTTTATTTTAACTTTATTGCTCACTTTATTGCTCAGTTTCTGAGATACTGTGTGGCTGACTCTGGGGGAAAAGTTGAGTCCTTTGAGAGATAAAATGTAATTTCACAGTCAACTTGCTGTGATATACGATGCCACAACAATACAGGGGGCAGTTATGGGTCCCACTTGGCTCAGAAGTCGGTGTAGCAGTACATCAGCGTTGTGTCTCTGGAGGGGGAGCGAGCGCTGCCCGGTAGCAAACATTTTACAATGCACTGTGCAGGACCTATGATGTCCACCACAATACCACGAACCATTTCGCTGTGAAATATGGTAATATGTAAATACATAGAGATTAATTGCATTCAAAACAAATCTCTTGCACGCACACCTCATTAAAAAGAAAAGCTTAATAGAGTCTAGGTAATTAGCTGATTTTGAGAGATTGTAGGCAGACAATCAGGGCTCAGAGACAATGAATGATTGAAATACAGTACTGTATTACTGTACATAATTCTATACAAGGTGGGTGTCAGTTTTCCTAGCCCAAACACCCTGCATGCACACACACACACACACACACACACTTCTTTGCTGCAGTGAAACAGATCAGCCAAATGAACAAATCAAAAGATAATTTATTCTAGTAGCTTTGCAGCCTATTTGCCGTGCTACAACATCACACACACTGTCAGGCAGAAACATGGCATGGCCTGATAAATGTCTCTCGCTTCATTAGCTACCGTCTCTCATACCATAAAACAACGGGAGTCTCTATCAGAGATCATAACACGTACCCAACCAAGGACAGAAGGGTAGAGGAAAATCCATGTGCCAGAATACAAAAAGAAAAGAACAAAAGAAACAAATTGTCCCAAAGCTTTTCAACGTTTCTTGTTGTTTGAGCAAAACAGAGCAGAGCTGCGAAATCAAGTCTTGAACCAAGGTGCATCTTTAGTATTGTGTGTGTGTGTGTGTGTGTGTGTGTGTGTGTGTGTGTGTGTGTGTGTGTGTGTGTGTGTGTGTGTGTGTGTGTGTGATCCAGGCCTATGGATATAAAGTCCACAACATATACTAAACTTGACAAATCCCACAATGTCTGTGTAACCAATCCCCACTAGAGAAAATGTTATTGTGGGCTTAAAGTTAACTTAAAGTGCTGGTTTAGAGTAAAACATAGAATTTGGGGTAGTCTTAGCACAATAAGAATTGGGTTATATTTTAGGCATTACGGCTATGTCTAAGCACAAATGTTAGGTTACTGAAGTTAAGGTTAGGATTAGGTTAGGGTTAGTTTGGGAATCAATGTTAGGGTTAGGGGACAAGGAACAGGAATTTCTGAAATTCTGAATTGTGTGGACCAGAAAAATCATAGTTTATCAGGGAAAAAGCTATTTTTAACTTAGGTTTTTAATTAGTATTAGATTAGTATTAGGGTTGGTAGGTCAGTTTAGGGTAAGGGTTAGAAGTTGTATTTAAGGTATTTAAAGTCTTTAGGGTTACAGTCGGTTAGGAAAATATCATTTTGGATGGCTATAATATTTGGTGTCCCTGTAAAGATGGTAAACCTCAAATACTGTGTGTGTATAACGTGTGTGTATAACGTGTGTGTATACCGTGTGTGTATACCGTGTGTGTATACCGTGTGTGTATACCGTGTGTTTACATGGAGCTCAGAGTTTGCTGTTCATCTGAAACTGTGATACTAAGCCCAGGACCTGCTCTGTGGCTACGATTACTTTGTTGTGCATGTAGGCAGCACTGTTAGACACAGTGTCCTGCAGAAAGTATCTGTAGTTCACCATGATGCCACAGGAGTTGGCTACTCCCCGTGGGCTGGTGTCTGCATGCCAGTTTAGTCTCCACATGGTGGCGCCGTTCTGCAAGTGGAAATTGGCCACAGGGTTCAGGGCGTAGCCGCGTCTCTTCTCCCCGTAAAGGTACCAGGCGCAGAGACGCATCAGGGGGGGCTCCAGGATGT
This sequence comes from Umbra pygmaea, assembly GCA_016801145.1. NCBI lineage: Eukaryota > Metazoa > Chordata > Actinopteri > Esociformes > Umbridae > Umbra > Umbra pygmaea. The sequence goes on from JACXGM010015702.1 coordinate 7,711, forward strand.
GGACGAGGCGTTCGGAGCGAGTCCACTCGCCGGTACTGATCAGCTTACGCAGGGCATCCAGGGTGTTGGTACTACTTGTATTTGTGACATCTGCCACCTCCCTCCACTCCCGCTCAGTCAGTAGCTCCATGCGGCCCTCCTTACGGTGCTGGCTGAGCAGGCCCAGGAGCCAGGACGAGAAGCCCGGGATTGGAGACAAGCTGGAGAACTGGGACATGTGGGGAAACTCACTCTGCAGAGAGACAGAGAAGATAGCTATAGTACTGTGCAAAATTCTTATTCAAAGATATTTCTCTGTGCGCTATCTTAATAATAGTCATTATGTTACATTAAAATTAATAAACATTCCTATAATACAACAAAACACACATTGAGATAATACAAGGTTAATTATTCATATACCTTCTTAATATAAAACTGGAAAATTATCTTGTGAGATGGCTAGATGAAATGTCATTATGAAATAAGGAAAAATTAGGAATGTTGAAGACAAAAAACACAGTGGAGGACCCAATAATCTGCCTGCATCTGATGAAGGTCACTTCATTGTCAGACAAAGGGAAATCAAGTGAAGTGTTTGCTGAGCAATTGGCACCGAAGCACCGTACATGGGTTGACAATGAGAAAAAGTCTTACAAGAAATGGCCTTGTAGGCCTGTTGTAGCTAAGTAACCATTATTGTAGAGAGACAACAAGCAGAAGAGATCACAATAATGGTTTCTTAGTTGAGACGGACATAATGATACTATAGCAATGTCTGTCACATGTATGGCAACCTGCATCTTTAAATAGAAACTGAGTTTACGTCAGGTGGTTTTGATGACAAGGCACTAATCATGTAATTTCCGTGTGACCATAAGCAGTGGCCGTGATCGCGGGTGGCTTCTTAAAGAAAGTGCAGGATTTCAGTGTCCATGTTGTCATAGCATTACAAAGTTCTTGTCCATGACAATCATCTCAGTAGAGCATAACAGACTTTCCCAACACTAGATAATGCACCCAGTGTGAACTAAGCACTCAGAAGTACTGAGCTCCTTCAGCAACAGAGGCGTATCTTTAGGACAGTGAAAGACAGCAAAATGCCTGTGGCCCCCAACGCTCTAGGGGGCCTGCAAGGGTCGACCAAATAGGATCCACAGCATTGACACCAGCGTCGAAAACAAAAATCCCTGAATTCCCAGATTTTCTGCATAGACTATAGAATCGCCTCTGATGAGCAAACAAAGATCCCAAAAACGTTTTTTTTCCCCCACAGCAAATCAAGGCAACACTAATCAACTCCCATCTCCAAATATCTGCAATTGAGCTTGATAGAGATGGATGACCCCTCTCGTTCAGCTGCTCTACCCTGGCCCCCACTTTCCTCTCACTGGTAATACCTTGCAAGCTCTTGACTGGTCCCCTGTGCTCTCACTTCACCCATGTTGCCAGTAAGCCTTCTCCTCTCCCCTCGGTCTCACCCTCCTTCACACGCTCCCTCCCCTGCCCTCTCTCTCCTACCTGCCCCCTCTTTGTTATGTTGGCTCTAGCTTGTCTCGGCTGATAAGGCCCAGTGCGGTACGCTGTTGATACACAAGAACCAGTGGTGAGGCAAAGTGTATGCTGGGCCGTTCCACCGCACTCTGTATCCTCCTCGGCCTCCTCCTCATTCGGCTCTGTGTATTTTCATCACACGACTCAGTGGATGTGAGATTAACCATGTCAAGAGGTCACTTTCCATTCATCACATCAATTTACTGTAAACCTTGGTCAGCAGACTCGGAGCTGGCGCGCAGCGGCAGGACGTGCTGGGGGATAAGGACAAGCAGGGCGAGCGGCAGCCAGAAAAGGGCCCCAGAGTGTCATCCTGAAAGACAACAGGATCCTCCTCGCTTCTTCCCAAATCATACTGTGACCTTTCATTTTCCTCCCCATCATCTATCCATCATGCTAGTGGTCCCTCGGTGGCTTTGGAGCTTTTCTATTCAGCTTAATGTGCGCCATAACACGGACATGGCAGTGCACACAGTCCCAGTTTTCAGCCAGCCTGGAGGCTCAGCTCTTTGTTTTTTTCTCCAGCTGATATGACGGGTTATCAGGGTGACCTCGAAATAAAGCGAAAACTCATCTGCCACACCAAAAGCATTTGTAGAACAAAATCCAGTTTCTGCTTCAATTCAATCTTGTCAGAGTTCAGACGGACCCGTGGCTACAGATAGAGAAGTTCAAGCCCTGCAGAACAATGTACATCCTTAGAACTCCATAAATCTATTGAACCAATGTCAAGGGGGGCAGAAAGATCCATGGTGAGGCTAGAATTTCCACTCATGGATTATCACTACTGAATGTAAATAAAGCAGCTGTGGAATTCAACAAGACACACTACGCTATTATGGACCACAGATACCCTTAACCTACAAGCCTATAGCTAACTATTAACTACTCTGTTATTGATATCTGGGGCCCGTGCAGGGCATTAGAGTGAACTGAAATTACCGTCATTTTCATGAAACCAGCCACAATGGGATGCACATGGACAGCGACAATTAAGGGGGATATAGTGTCCCAAGAAAACATTCTCCACACCATTAAACCACCAGCCTGCACCATTCACAGAAGCCAGGAAGGATCTATGGATTCAGGAGGTTTACGCCAAATCCTGTGCCTACCATGTGCACGTTGCAGCAGTCATCGAGATTATTCAGATCAGTGTTGGTGATCACATACCCACTGTAGGCACATCTTCCTGTTCTCAGCTGAAGGGAGTGCAACCTACAATTGTCGTCTGCTGCAGTAGCCATTCTCTTCATGGTTTCATGTGTTGTGCAATCAAAGTTGTTCTTTTGCACACCATTGTGGTAACAAATGGTTATTTGTGTATTTGTGGCTTTTCTGTCAGCTTGAACGAGTCAGGCCATTCCACTCTGACCTCACTTATTACCAAGGATTTTTCACCCACAGAACTAAAACACAATTTATGTTTTTTGTTCATCGCACTATTATCTGTAAAGAATGTAGTGCATGAAAATCCACCGAGGTCAGCATTTTCTGAAACACAGGAACTACAACGTCTGGCTTGAACAATCATACCATGGTCACAGTTGCTTACTCTAAATCATGTGTCTTCCTACTTCCAATGTTTGGTTGAAAAACTAAACCTCTTGAACTAGCCTGCATGTTTTATAGATTGAGTTGCAGCCACATGATGTGTCGTTTGGCAATTTGTGTTCACGAGCAGGTTAGAGATGCAGTGATTAACCGTTTTCACCAAGGTCGTAGGAACAGGAGGGACGAGGGGGACATGTCCCCCCAATATCGAACTCATTCCTACGCCCTTGGTTTTCACTATCAACCACAATTTTAAACGTCACAGTTTTGTAACCATAAAGGCTCAGCTACACAAAGTGTTTCTGTTCTCAGTCTAAAAAAAGGAACACTATCTTACAGTTGCACAGTGAGGAAAATAACAAACATTTCCCACGCAAACTGCAGACGGAAGGAAAACTAGGTTACACCAGCTTAAACTTATTTTCACGGCATCCGTTTTACACTACACTGCAACTTATGGAAGTAAATTCACACTCTTTACCGTAGTGTTTGTCTAAGGAATGAGGCCAGCAGACGCCTCTAATCATTCAAACATTGCAATGCACTTGTAGCTATAAAAAACAGTAACTAAACTCCTTACTAATTTCCCCAAAAGGTTGGATTTCTACCTATCCCACACTTATCACACTGGATATATGACTACTACACTTAAGACGATTTCTGAGGAAATATATGTTTTGTCTAATCGTGTCGTTTTTGCATTACACACTTCTGTTGCTAAAGGTTTATGTTGTGAGTAGTCAGTCATGGCTGTTAATTCTATGTTCATAAAGCAAGTATAAAGTGACATGACAAATACCTTCGTGCATTTCGTGAAACAGCCTTTTTATCTACGTGTCATGAAATTTTTTGGTTTTAAGTAAAAAGAACATTGTCAGACTGTAGAATGCACTTAACAAGTGAAATATATAAACATTTTACAAAAAAAGTGATTGAGCTAAGCAAATTAACCTGCAATTGGTGACTTGTGATGTCTTTCTTAGTCATGAAATTGATGTGTGTGTTGTGTGCCCGCGAGTTATGTTCTTAAAATGTTATTGCTCTTTCAGATTATAAGAGTACGAGTTCATAAGAGAAATCATCTGAATACGCTTTCTCAATTCAGATGATTTACACTGTTCTGACAAATAACAGTAGAGCTATTGGTTTAACTTTTATCAAACACTTATCAAACAGGAATACTAATGAAGAACTTTGAAAACAAAAAACTCTGTAAACCCAGGGTCTTCATATCATGTGTGGCAGCTTAGAAGAACCTGAAGGATAAATGTCACTCAAAGTTGTCAATAAGCAAAAAAACATTTTTATTTAGATATTAAGATGTCTATAATAATTATTTATATTGTTTTAAAGAAGTATGATTACTGAATTAAACTATTTAATTTACAATATTTTTTTACTTATTGGATAGCAAGATATTCAGGCTGTCTACCGTTCACTGCTCTCTGGTAGAGTTTTGCAGCCAACTTGGCCCACATACAAATCAATGAAATCAGACTGTTTTATACTAAAAAAAAAAGCTGCTGGTTAGTTCACATTTGATGTAATAATATCTGAAATGTGTAATCAATGATGTAAGTATGAACATAAGTGGTTCGGATTTTTGTTGTATATAGCCCAATTAGAGTAAGCCTACCAACGTCACAGTATTTATATACATAAAATATCTTGTTATTTCAGCCCATTTTGCCTAACAATTATCAGTGGTTATTGCTTGCCAAAATTACAGTATATGAAAATTTGACCAAATCTTTGTTAATATAAAAACAGTATTATTGACATTTCTAACATTCAGATAATTACATTTTAGGTAGCCAACTACATTGGAGGCGAAAAGCTATGACTAGCAATTAATACCACATATTTGTACTTAATTAACAGAAAGCAAGGTAGTCATTTTTGATAACGATATTAGAGGCAACCTTTATCTACTACTGTTAATAATTAAAATTAAATGATGCTTACGTATCTGCAAATTCAAAAGCTATGAATATATTTTTCTATAATATAATAAATTGTTCTAATGGTGATAATCTAATATAATACCAGCAGTTGCAGTTTTGTGAATAATAGTGCTGCTGAGGTTTAATGATTACACACACACGTGGACTGCGTGTTTTCATCAGCTAATCATCCCATTGACAGTGGCAACATGTTGCAAATTATCTGTAAGATTTGAGGTTGAACATGTGAAAACGTTCTTTCACAAGCTACTCATTAATGCTCTATGAGATAGTAACTCTTTCTGCAACATTATTCATCACATCAGTTATTCTGCTCCACTGGCTCCTCCATGGACTGAGTTGGTTTCCACGTGTGTTTTGTTTACATGAACAGGCAATTCCAAAAAAAACATTAAAATACCAGTTTACAAGGTATGGTTAAAATCCAAACCGGTACATAAATTCATACCGGTATATAGTTAAAAAATATACCGCACAGCACCAAAATGTAGCATAGGCCTATTTAAATCCAACCGAGGTAGCAAAGAGATATAGACTTTGTTCATTTTTATTTATTTTGTAATGTATTATTTGGTAACTGTATGATTTCTGTTTTGAAAGGCAGCAACTGTTAAAAACATCAAAGAAATGTTGTACAATAAAACCTCTATTTAAAGATTGCTCATGATTTTAGAGTTCCCTAATGTTGTGAAAACCTTGATTATTCATAGGGTTGGGCATCGAGAACCGGTTCCAACTTGGAATCTTTAAAAAATTACGATTCAATCGGAATCGTTTGGAAAACTTTGCTTCGAATCCGAAGATCGGTTCCAAAACGCACAAGTTTTGCTTTCCGTAGCAGCCAGCCGTCCATCGTATTGCCACACAAAGCAGCGCTCAAAGGTGTGGCTTAATTTTACTTTAAAAAATCCCAATTTGGCACAGTGCAACATCTGTGATGCATGTCTTTCAAGCACTGGAGGATGCACTACAAATATGATTCAACATTTGCCAAATTGCTAAAATTGTGGTGAATAACAACGTTACTCAGATTTTCTCTCGTAGATAGATGTAATGCTTTATGCAAATTGCTAACACAAGTAATGTTAGCAAACCTACAGCTGCTAATTTAACTGCAGCATGAAAGTCCGTTTACGTAAGCAGTCAAGGGAAAAATGACAGCAGAGAAAGTGGAAGAGAGCCACAAAAGTAACAGCTTATGTGGTGAAAAAGCTGCATCCCTCCTCTACACTTAGTGAACGGGTTCTCAACTGCCGGAGACACAATCTGTACTGAACCTTTGCGCATACTGCCTGAGAAGGCAGATATGGTCATATTTATAAAAATGAACTGTTTTTAATCTGGAGTATACATGTTATACATGTTAGTCCAGATCAGGGGTGTAAGTTTTACATTATCTGTTATACATTTTGGTAGAGATTTTTTTATCAACACCCACAGCACCCAAAATTGTAAACCAGCATTGAATGAAAAACAAATCTCTGTGAAATAAGCATGTGACTCCAGTTATCAAAGAATCGGAATCGAGAATCGATAAGAACCAGAATCGTAAGAAAGAATTGGAATCAGAATTGTTGAAATCAAAACGATGCCCAACCCTAATTATTCCTCAGGCTATAATCATACCATCGAAATCTATAATCGTTGCATCACTAGAGCAGGTGTCCCTAATAAAATGGATACTGGCTGTTTGTGGTTTCGTGGTAATTTTCTTTGCATGATGTTATTGTTGGATGAACCTTATCATCCTTACAGATAAGCCTAACAATTGTTCACTTTAGTGTAAATCTCCAACTAAAAGAGTCCATCAAGTCGAGTGGCACTTGTTTTTCATTTCAATGTTCCAATCATTCACAGAGCTAAAGCTGAAGCACACTGGAAGAGTGTTTTCCCCTCAACAGTATCAGTAATGATAGCTGATATCATTATGTCACCATATTGGGCAGTGAATCCAGCCGCTGTCCACTATCCGCCCTAAACACATCTTACAATCATGAAGAACTGCAGCACTGGTAGAGTATCCATCTACAAAACTCAAGAGAGTACAAATCAGAAGATGTGCGCTTCTAGGTTATCCAAGACATGGCTAATATAATAACCCTTCAACACTAAAATAGCCTATTGTAGACTGTTAGATGTTTATTGTCCAGGGCCAGAAATGCTTAGGTTAGCATGAGTGGTTGTGGTTCTAAAAGCTTAGTGGGAATGACTGGAATTCATCAGGTGACATCGAAGTCTAACCAAGTAATGGACTGAGATTGAAACGGCCTAATGAATCACTGGTTATGACGCAAAAGGCGCCCGGGAGGTCAGGAGATATTCTAAAGTGATCACAGTCGTGTGAGGCTCATGTAACATCCTTCTCTGCCTACCTGCAGCTCCCGCACCACTCTCTTGATGAGAACGTTGCCAAGCTCCACCCCCTGTAGGCCGGCCTGTGTGGATGAGATGGAGTAGAACACGGCCGTGCTGACCTTGTTCACATCCTCCTCTGAGTCCACGGTGGCAAACTCTCTCACGATACTCTGGGGGACCAGAGAGTCAACATCACTGTGACATATCACATACATCTGGGGTCTCATGTGCAGAAAAAGAGGATGCGTATGAATATAGTAAAACAACATGTATTCTTTTCAATAAAACAGCTGTATAAAGCTCTGACCTGAATGTTATTGGAGATGTTCTCTGTAAGGGCCACGTGTAGGACGACTAGCGGTTCTCCAGGCATAGCTGCGTGGGTGAAAGCATAGCAGCGACGGTATGGCCCAACACGCCGCTTTATATCGGTCCAGTTCCTCACAGGGTGGACCGCCTCATACCTGCCAGGACACCCAGTGACATGGTGGGGTCAGGGTTGGTGTGTGTATGTATGGACGCACTCTGCATCTGTGTGTGCTTACTACAGGCGCTTCTTACTGGCTGATCTTCTGCAGTGTCTCGCAGGGGGACTGCCATGTGATCCTCTCCAGCCGCAGCAGACCAACAGAGAACCACTCCGACAGCAGGCTCTTCAGCGTGCCATTCAGGTCCTGAGGAGAAAGATATAAAAGGTTTAGTCCACGGTTAGGGTGAATCCCATTTCTCTGTCTTACCCCTTCCCCTAACTCTTCGTCTTACCCCTAGCCACTTGAAACCGAGTGGTAAGGGATAGGGATGAAAACATACCCCTATGAAATGAGACACCACTTGGTTACAGTTACGTTATCATACATCGTCGCTAGTTGAATGAAACATCACCAGAGGCGACAAGTGTTGATCACAAACTTAAAGATATCGAACGAAATCCGCTGCTAATGTAGTTTAGTTAAAACTGTACACATGCATGGTGTCCATTCAAGGCTATTTGCAGAGAAATGCGGGACTGTTTAGCAATTTTTCAAAACGTTTCAATTAAGAACATTGTTGCAAATATGTGTGTACAGGAATTTGTAGAGCACAAAACAAGTCTGTTGTAATTTTTAAGTCAATTATTTAAGCCAAAAATACATTTATTGGACTCTCTTGGCTGCCATTGTTGCTGGTTGCACAGTGTATTCTGGGTACCCCTTGGTTTCATGTAAGCTCTTGAAAATGCGTATCCACCCCTTCCCCTTAGCCCTACCCCTAGATCAAAATGAGAAATGGGCTAGCCCTTACTCTCACATGAACGCGCAAAACTAAGAGGAAGGGGTAAGACAGAGAATTGGGATTCACCCTTATTCTGTCACATCACCTGAACCAAACACAGCACGAACACACGCTTATTGATTAAAGTAAGGATTAAAACACGTAAGCTTAGAGTGGCAGAGCACATGTCCCAGAGCCTGATTTTTATAGTCAAGATATCAACTGAGTTGAGTAAGATGAGCTGCCGTTGTGATTGTGGTGTCTCTTTTCCCCCTGAATCAATTACTATCGTTCCATAATAACACAGTGATCGACTCACTCTGCTCACTTCAGTATAATTTAGAGTAAACCTGACACTGTGTCAACACACTATCTGGTGACTGGCAGTATTAATAACATTCAGCACAGCTTTCCTCACATGATGTTATCAAAGGCATGGATGTCAGTTAATGCAATAGTTCTATCTACAGTGATGCTTGAAACTATGGGAACCCCATGTGCAATTATAGGTTAAGTTTTCACCATGACATTTTACATTAAATCAGAACCGGTGATTCTATTTGACATAAATCCTTAATATCAACCAATTCCAGATATTGGTTTAGAGTAAATCATGTGTGTAGTAGAAAAAATTAAATAAAAAGGAATTAGTTCGGATAAGTGAACCCAATGTTGCATCGTGAGGTAAGCAAGTAGAATCGGGTGGGTAAATTATTGGGTACTAAATGAAGAGATTGTTTGGGAGTGGACTGATAAATATAGATAAGAAACCTGGTCAATTTGGTGTTACTGTTAAATTATATTATTTGGTGCCCAAGCTGTGGCAAACTGTAGTTCCAGAGTCACATCTCTACAATGGGATAAGGTAGAAAATATGTAAGGTTTACCAACACAGTGAATTTGACAACAGATGTTAATTGGTCAGTCTCTGTTGATTTGTAGGATGTGCAATGAATAAAAAGGATGTGAAATGGGCCTAGAAAGATTTACACATAGCCCAATGTAACTATGCCTGTAGAGTATATTATAAAAAATACAACATTACCAAATTGACATAATAATTGAACATTCACATTTGAAGAGCTACAGGGACTGGCATTACTGCATATGTTCGCACACAAAATCATGCAAGACTAAACGTATGTTTAGTGATGCAAAAGCTGGACTCCCTTATATTTTTATCAACGCAGTGCCACCCAGTTCTTCCAATGCCTCTGCCAGGAAGCTTTACCTGGTCTGTGGTTGGACATTTCAATAGTGGTTTACTCACCACAGAAATAAGGTTTTGCCATGGCCATCCCAGTCCCCTGACCTAAACCCCATAGAAAACCTGTGAGACGAGTTGAAGAAGAGAGTCCAAAGGCAGATAGCTCAGAATCTGAAGGATTGAGGAGATTTTGTATGGAGGAATGATCTTAACTCCTTGCCATGTGTTCTCCATCCTCATTATGTATTTTTGGAGATGACTCAGAGCTGTTATCTTGGGAAAGGGAGGTTGCACACAGTAAAAAGACATGTGGGACAATAATTGTGGTGCACATTGTAAAAGATGATTCAATTGCAGGAAAGGTTCTTGGTTGAAATCATGATCGAGTCAGGTAGGTAATAAAGTACTTCTTGTCCTGGACAGGGATCACAGCAACAAGGTAAAAAGATGTGTAGCGGAGAATTCCCCAAATAACAATATGAGCTGACTTGTAAAGCCTTGGGGACTGTTCATGACATATCTTGCACCTTCAAGAAGACCCCTCTCTTCATGACTAACTCACATGTACAGATCAACATGTCTCTTTAAAACATGAGGTCATCTTCTAGAATCGTACCAGTCTTGTAACCCTGACTGACTTGGAAACAGATTTTCCTCTATACATTTGTTCACCTCCTTAAGGAAAGGTACATAATCTATGTAACTCTGATCTGCTAGTGTGAATGAGGTAACAAAATGGGCATACACCAAAGTCCAATATTTAATAGATAAAAATAGTTATGAGCCATCTTCTGTCACAGTCATTTGTTCTCTATCCGACGTCTAGAACAGAAGAGTGGTGTCTGCTCCTTTGGGCTTTACTAACAGATATGACACCCTGCAAAGTCATTGAGTGGCCTTGAATCTCTCCCTCCCAGAGAGGAAAAGCCCACTCAGATAACCTAACAGGCCTCAGAATCCTAGGTGCATAACACTCTCATCTAGTTATACCATTCTAAACACTTTAAACTTTATTTATTTAACATGCTCATATATATAATTTCTTTCCTCAAAAACATACAGTATATTTCAGAAAAATATTTATAAGACTAAAATGGTTTTATTGTAGAATTACAGAGTGAAAACAGAACCACCACCACCACCACCACCTGTCTGAATTTAAAAAAAAATAGAACTGCCCATACACAACTTTTTGGGGGATTTAGTAAATATCATGAAATACTGTGATTTACAGCATTTGTTAGAAGGTCACTTCAAAGAGAATTCTGTTTCTGATTCTGTTTTTACAGGTCAGATTCTACAAAAAGCATACTTAAGGGATCAATTGCTGTGAAATTTGCAATCAAAATAGAGGATAAACAAAAAAAACTTTTTCACAACCTATTCTGCTTATACTTACAAAGAGTGCCAATACTAGAGAGGACACTGTAATTCTATTTAGGTCAAGCAAGTTTTTTTCCTGTATTATATATTTTTTATGTTGTTTAATCTTAAAGTAAAAATGTTAGTCATCTATGTCCTTATTTGTTTTCTGTTCGGGTTGCTTCAATCTATGTATGTATCTTGGTTTGGGTTGTGTGTGTGTGTGTGTCGGGGGCTTTAAGGGGCATTGGGGAGATGGTTCTGTGGGTTCATGGGGTGAAGAAGGGTGGGAAGGTGGATGGTTTGGTTGTTTGGAGGGTGAGAAGGTGGCAGGGATGTTGAACAGGTAGAGTAAGATTTGTTTTTGCTTTTTCCTATTTCATTGACTGCTCACTTTTTGTAAAAAAAAAGCACTATCAAATAAAATGTTTGACCCTTCTTTAGCCTTCAGAAAAGGAAAAATAATTTGTGCCTCTGGAAAAAGATTTGTAAGATTGTAATGATTGACAAAAGAACTAGTGTACCATTGGTGCAAAACCGATACAATGTGTTGTATGCCATTAAGGAAACTGCTATGGAATTTGCACTAGCTTGCATAGATAATTAAAAGGACACAGAGTTGCATCTTAAAAAAGAACCAATGAAATTTTTTCCATGGGTCAACCAGAACACACCCCTGCCAATAGATTCCAAGATGGAACAGGACCCCACCCCCACGTGCCTTTTGCTCCAGTGGGCTTACATGACATGTGACAGAGGTTTGGCTAAAATTATAATTTTTTTGTATTAACTTACACCCAGGGCACAGGTTGAGAAGAATGAAAACAGTGCCAGAAAATGTTGCCGATAAATACAGTAATACATTTAATGTACATACTGTTACTGCTAAAATCTGTTTCTTAAAATTAATACACTACCCATGAATACCATCTGCTAAATTACAAGGCAAAATAAATTCCAATGAGACAAATGTATCACAGAATTCAAAGTGACATGGTCTTTGGAAATTGCTGTCTTGAGAATTTTTTGATTGTTTATATTTTTTTACAAATACTTTTTTCCATTAGAGTTTTAATTACTCTTGTGATTACAAAATTGCCCACTTCCTTCTTTTTTCCCCCATGCACACACTGTGTGAGGCTCACCTATTCCGTTCACTGTTTAGCCTTACAATTTCTAAGGGAGACATTATGTACACTACAGCTATTCTTGCCTTCTGGATTAACAGTGCCACCTTTGCTAACAAAACTCCTCCGGGTAAAATATATCTTAATTAGCATATTTCTCAAGCAAGGTAAATGACTGCAAAAGAGCTAGTGCAGCAGAAAATAAACTGATAAATGAATCCCTGTGTGATTAAACTAAGCTAATCTAATGCCAAAGCTAAGCAAGCCTTTTTAATTGATGACCAATTATTTCAGTTTGAAGTTACAGTACATTCACTGCAATAATCCTTTCAGTTATATGTCCCAGACTATAAAAAATGACCTAAAATAGACAAAAAGGAAACAATAGTTCCTATATTCCAATAGCTTATTCAAAAAGGTAACTTTAGAAATCAGAAGAAAAAAATCACACTTTTTTTCCCCACTCATCTCCCCCATCCAAGCTTTATGCCAGTTACCAACTTCTGATCACAATATATGCATGACAAATTTGTTATAGGTGATGTAATTTTGTGACATCCAAACAGAAGCACTAAGGTCACTTATGCCTTGGGGAAGTGGATAAAAGTTTAGAATGTGATGCTCTATGCTGTGATAGGTAATGTATGTACATTGCTAACTGTACATATGTTAAGGTCAATAAATATTTGGACATTGTGCCGGAGTTGGTGTAGTTGTGCATGCATGTCCCCTGGGAGTTTGAGATCCAGCTCGGCCGACTGTCTAGCTGTTTTCAATGTCAAGGATCCTTCCTTGATAGGACTGATCCTTCCAAGTCAGGTCCTTCTTAGCATTCGGAGAACATGTAAATGGAACGTAATGGAACAGGCTAGCAAGTGCACGTCATTGCGTCATTACGTCAGTGAAAAGGTCCGTTTTCGGCGCTGCAATTCAATAGTTTGTACTGGCATTTAATCGTTAAACTTTACTTACATATACTACCGTTTTAACAAGTTTACGATAAAGTTAAACACTAAATA
>JACXGM010015703.1:0-21082 GCA_016801145.1 Umbra pygmaea
GTATAATCTTTTGTTCGATGCTCGTTTAATGCAAACTTCTTATACTCAGATTTGTCTTCCCGCCCCGAATGATGTTTAGGTTTCACTACGTAATACGTAACTGCAACATAACATTAAACACATGTATATTATATACATACAGTGTGTGATTTGGTAAAAACAGTCAAACTTGTTTTATTCAGCGCAAAGCAAATCGCTCAAGAGTTGTGTTGCGTGGACAAGGGGTTGAGAAAATAAGAAGTTGAAGCGAAATTCGTTTTCATTTTATATAATAATAATTCCAAGGTATACACAATTGATGCACTTGTTCACTAGTCTCGATAGCAGTATCGATAAGCTCAGACCTTATTGATTATCGGGTTTTGAAAAATTCGGAACCGGGTCCGTAATAGAACCGGGTTCGAGAACCATCCCTAGGACTGATGATCCAGAATATGCCTTCTCAGGATTTTTGCAGACTTGGCCATGATAAGTGCCTCTGAGTCTTCAGACGCTTGAGAGAGAGTCAAGCCAACATCTTTCTGGAAATCCAGGAGCACATCTCTGCACTGTTTGTGAGCCGTGAGTTCAGGGATCTCAGCCAACAGCTTTTCCTTTAGTCTAGTAGAGTTAACTGTAGGGGAATGTACACCCAGTTGATCTAGACGCTGCTGGTACAGGCTACACATATCTGCAAGATGGAAGGCTGAAGGACCATCAGAATTGAGACTGGTTTCAACAATAAATATAGGTGACCAGTTCAGAAAGAGCCATAGGAAAGATGGCCGGTTGAAACGTTTCACTCTGTGACTCTTTCTCAAGCTTTCTGAGGTGGAGTTTCTTTCTGTTGTAAAGATGAATGAGACACAAATGATGGTATTTAAGCTCCTGTGCAATGGCATTTACATGATGGTAAATTATTGAGTCAATAATTTACCATCATTCAGTGTTTGTGCACATTCATGTAGTATGCCATTCAGGTATATTGTCATTACCTGACTTATGTCAGATTCAGGAGATATGTTGTCACAAAGAAAGCAAACCTGATCATCTAGACTTTTCTGCATCATGGTTCTGCAACACTTTTTTTGGCCTCTATCCGTCTCACTACACTGAGCATTGGATTGTTGCTTCTGGGCTCAAAGTAACTTTGTGTTGTTGAACCGATGTCAACAATTGTAGTGATCCTTCGCTTGGTTCATTCTCAAAGCAGCTTCTAATACCACCACCTTCATCCAGTAGTTTCAGGTGCAGGGTTATTGGCATTCAGTGGATCTTGTGAAATTGTGAAATGTTGGTGGCAATCATCTTATAGCCATAATGTTGAGAAACATGATGGGTAGGTGGTGATTAGAGGGGTTCCTTTGTGTCTGTCTGACAAAGACAACATTTCATGCAATCAGTTGGCCTCTTGGCTGACATGAGATTTTCATTTGCCATTTTGGGGGTTTGTTGTCTGATTAAGGCCAAGGGGTTATCCTTTTACCACCTCAATCATAGACATAGTACACATTCAGGTATGGGATACAACAGCAGTGAAGTCACCAGTGTTCCCTGGTTGTGTAATGACGTTCACTCTATTAAACAAATCCTTCCTTAACAGATTAAATTGAGCTCTCACAGAAATGGTGGCCATCTTGAAAATGGTCACCATCTTGAATTTTTGAGTGGCACACACCTTTTTCCATGAGAATGTTCCTTGAAGAATATTTGTACAAAATTATGATTGCATCACCATTTGAAAAATGTATGTAAGGATTCAAGAGAAATGGCGGCCATCTTGAAATAATGGCTGCCATGTTGAATATTTGGGTGCATGCACCGTTTTTCCAAAAAGTGACCTTTAGAGAGTATATGTGCCAAATTTTATGCTTGTGTACCACTTTGAACAATTCTCTTGAAATATGCCATTAATCTGCTGCACTATAAGGTTTCGTTCTTGGATTTGCGCATGCTTGCTCATCACTGTAGAGACACTGAAGACTCACAGAATTGTATGACTTATAGTCTGACCAATTGCTAATAATTTGACAAATGCCCCTTTATCATAGCTTACTGTACACATGGATTTGTTGATCATATAATAGAATAATGTACAAAAAAAATATATTTCAAGATTAAAGTCAATTGTTATTTTTATGAAGTCGTATAACGCTGGACATTTCAATTAATGAGTTTAATAAACACATCAATATTACTGCTTGGCCACTGAACATCTTCATTATAATTAATTGATTATTTACTATAAAGTAGGCTGTTACCTTTTGCCTATGTGCACTGCCTCAAATTAACAAACATTTGAATAATATATATAATAATACTCCAGCCTGTGGGATGGAAGTGAACACACAGACAGCTACATTTATTTTGTGTCCCAAACATAGAACTTTCTGTATGTGGTGAGTTCATTATCTTAAATGTTTTTTGATTTGTGCAGGTGTATTACTTGTATGATCCAGTTATTTGTTTCATTTATTTTGTTCTTCTTTTTTGCAAAGTCTTATATTTTTATGATCCAGTACCTATGGTATACTGTTTTTTTTCGTTCATTTCAATCTGCACATGCGCAAATTAATGATACGGATCAAAATAATTCATTTATTTCAATGAACGAGATCTAACGATACGAGTCAGTAAAAATAATCAAACTTCCCATCACTACTGTCTGCTAGCAATACCTTTCATGCCTGGTTTGAGTACAGGACTGAACCATTTCATGTATAGTTGGGTGAGATGAGCAATACAGAGACTCTCTGAATGTTTACTTTTTGCCAAATATATGAAAGGAAAATAGGATAGGTGGAGGTTAACAATATAATGTCTAACTTTTTTAACCTAATGTTGTAATCATTTTTATGGCCATCAGAATCGTCCTAACTTTGCAATGCATGGCACTCCTGTCTATCATAGGCGACCAGACTGTTTCACAACATATTTGATTGAAATAAAATGCATCTTGATACTCTACCATAGCCATAAATATGAAATGTAGTATATCCATCCGCAATGTTTATAGTTGTCAGGGAAACAATAGAGACAATTCTATGTGGGAGCAGAATTCTCTTGTCTGGAGAATCTACAGCCAAAATAGATGCGGTAAAGATGAGGTTATGAAACTCCCCCTAACAATGAAAAAATATCAAGGCATTGCGTGGGCGAACCATGCAGTGTGGAAACTCTTGTGAATCTCCCTATTGAACCCCAGCCTGCATTTAGACTTTACCTACATTACACGTATGTCGATTTCACACTTTATTGATGTACAAGTTTTGTATTTGAGTTTTTGATTGGTGCATGGGTTTGGACACGCCCTTCCAAAAAAGTGACACATTTTTTTTTTATCATTGTATTCCAGATTTGAAACAATACAGTGACTACATGGTTAAAATGCTGATTGTCAGCTTAATTTGTCTGCACCTTAAAGGTCCTAAAGGTCATTGTATCATTTCAAAAGTGTTTGAATACAGAGCAGTAATAAAAAAGGATGTGTCGCTGTCCAAATGCTTTTGGAGTTTACTCTATACAGTAAATTGTAGTGGATAAAATAATCTGCTGAAGCACTGTTTCCTCTAACACCTTCTTTTCTTATCTGAGCAATCATAAAATGTACTTTTGGTTTCATTGAACATCTATTTTTTCATAGGGCACCAAGGACGTCAAGACATTCCATCTAAACCCAAACGTATGTAGATCATCTTGAATGGATTTTTTTATTTGATGGACATTGTACTGTGGATGCATGTGAATGAGAATGCATGAGAATGACACAGCAATTGTATCCTACATCAGTTGGAATCAGACCATTTTTGATTGTTAGGTCAGTCACAACTTCACAGATTGAATTATCTATGTTCACAAATCATAAACATTAAACCAATACTTAAAAGGTGCCCAGTGTAGAATAGTGCAGTGACAACGGAACAACATTCTCTTTTAGTGATCATTTTACAAAAGCTGTATAAACAGTATTTAATGGATAAAAAAAGCTATGCAGATGGGACAATGACTTCTTACACTACGCAGAGCTTATTTTGCTATTTGAGCAGGAATTGCATTGAAAACATGCTGACCGTATGTTATGTACTGCAAACAGTGTTGGCTAGGTTACTTTTAACAGTTGTTTTAACAGGTCTGTTGGATTAAAAGAAAACAAATTGTTAATAATGAGATAGTAATAATAATAAATCTTTATTGTCCACCAAGGTGGAAATTTGTCTTTGGCTCACTAAGCCGTTAGAGAAATATACATAACATTGATGGTAGACAAAGGACATTAAACAGACAGGGGAAGTAGGTAGATAGATAATTACATTTCATACCATAAACATTTGAATTATTCGTCACTTGCAGAATTGAGAAATGTGACAGCATTTGAAATAAAATACTTCTTAAAAACATTTTGATTTGCTAGTGGGGTTCTGTATTTACACAATACTAAATATTCTTAAAATAATATAAAAATTAAAGCATGAACACATAAACAGATACATAAAAGTGTAAACAGATCAAATTTACACTAATGTGTATACATTTTGTTATAGTATATTTATTTACTCTGTCTTGTAGTCATGCAATGACAGTACAAATGCAATATGAGGGTGGGACTTTTTTGATTGAGCAGTTTTGATTGAAGTGGAGTGTTGTACGCTGAGAACACTGATTGGACAGTTGACACCAAAAAGTAAGCTTCTATTTTTGGTTTAGTATATGTTCATAATCTGAACTAAATCAAAAGTGCCGTCGAAAATTCTGCCTAATTCACATTTCCCAGCCACTATGTGCCATCACTTAGGGAAGAAAGGTGCTGGAGTGAAAAAATGCTACAAGCAGTAAAGAAAAATGACTTAAACAAAGGTCAGTACTAAACTTAACCAGACCTGTGCTCCAGGGCCAATCACAGATAATATAGGCTTATATGCAAATAAGACATTTGCCACACACTTTTCCATATCATATACAGTACTAGTAGCAGCAAAAGAGCGACTTTAGTGCATAATTAAACTTACAATATCCCAACATATTTATTATGCAAATTTCACATGAATCATCTTAACTTTAGAATTTTGCACATTTTTTGAAATTACTGCATCTGAAATCTAACAAGAGATTTTATAATAACCCTCTTTAAATGTTTCATCTTCTATTTGCACTCCCAATTCTACATCCTGTCTGCTGATATATGTTTCAGTCCCAACCTGGTTCCAATCCACAGAACCTGGTCTCAACAGCACCCATTTAAACTGTAACAGTAATATTCTTACTGTGGATAAAATTCCTTCTGGGGATAGGTGTCCCTATATAGGGAAGGTATCATTATATTTTCCTATATTATAGTCTCACACATCACACATATATATGTCTTTGCTTCAGCTCCAGAGCTGAAAGCATTTAGATATGGTCTGTAATTCTATGGTAGGTAGTAAAGTGTTTCACATGTCTTGCAAGTTGTCCAACTAAAGTACCTGTACACCTCCTTATCTAGACTCCAGGTGATGAGAGACTTCTAAGCGTAGGGGCTACTTAATGTCTAGAATAAAAAGTAGCCCATTAAAATGGTGTTCCTTTTGCTATCTTCTTATCTATATTTTTAATGCACACAGTCTTTCAGTACAGTACAGTGCACATTGGCTTTTTAAATTACTCAATGTTAAAGAAAAATGCACACAATACACTGGAAATATCATGACAATTAAACTAGGCAATGACGTCCATAAATATGTACTTTATCTAGCTTTGAATTTAGACAACAACTATGTATTTTTATAGTCAGTTAGGCTATGTAATTATTAGGACATAAAATAAATTTGGGCCCATTCAGCGTGGGCCCATTCAGTGTGTTTATGGCACTCTGCACCATGTCAACTGCCCCTTGTTCTTTTAATGTAATTTTTCTCTCTTTTCTGAATGGGCATGGGTTGTTTTTCCCCTTTTCAAACATTGTTGTTTTTGGGCCCATTAGGAAAGTGTAACCCTTAGTAGACATGGCAACACTGAACCTCAGTATTGTGCAACTTCACTGACAGTTCACATAAACTCAGCAAAAATGAAAGATCCTTTTTTCAGGACACTGTTTCAAAGATCATTTGTAAAGAGCTTCATTGTAAAGGGTTTAAACAATGTCTTCCGGGCTTCTTCAATGACCTAAAATAAATTATGAGCAGCTTACAAACAGTAAGCAATTAAGGTGAGAGTTATGATCCTCACCAGACAACACCAGCAACAACATCGCCTAAAGGCACAAACCCACCTTCGCTGGACCAGACAGGACTGGCAAGGAGTGCTCTTCACTGACGGGTTATGGTTTTGTCTCACTAGGGCTGATAGTCAGACTCACGTTTATCATTGAAGGAATGAGCACTGCACCAAGGCCTGTACTCTGGAGTGGGGTCGAATTGGAGGTGGAGGATCTGCCATGGTCTGGGATGGTTTGTCACAGCATCATCAGACTGAGGATGTTGTAATTGCAGGCAATCTCAACACTGTGCGTAACAGGGAAGACATCCTCCTTCATGTGAAACCTTTCCTGCAGTCTCATCCTGACATGGCCCTCCAGCATGACAATGCCACCAGCCATACTGCTTGTTTTGTGCATGATTTACTACCAGACAGGAATGTCAATGTTCTGTCATGGCCAGTGAAGAGCCCGGATCTCAATACCATTGAGCACATGTGCAACCTGTTGAATTTGAGGGTAAGGGCAAGGACCAGTGCCCCCAGAAATGTCTGTGAACTTGCAGGTGCCTTGGTGAAAGAGTGGGGTAACATGAAGAAAAACTGGTAAATCTGGTGCAGTCCACGAGGAGTGGCCACACCGTTTCTTTTAGTCACATGTCTTTGGAACTTTTACAGTTTATGTCTTAGTTGTTGAATATTTTTATCTTCATTAAAATATTTTCAAATAAAATTTTAGGAAAAATTACAGCAGTTGAAATTGAGAGGATGTTTATTTTTTGTTAAGTTTATATACTGCATTGTTGGTTGACTCCAACCGTACACCTCAGGAATTACCTTTACAGAGAACTATATTGGAAAACGTTCATTACATTCTGTGTCAGGTTTGATTAAAATTGCAGCTTCAACTCTTTAACTAAACCTAATGTAACTAGGCTTAACTTTGCTCCTCCCTATAGCATCTGTATTTACTGTACATTACATGCATACAGAATAAAGAATAAAAATATATGTACAAGAATAAATTAGTGCTGTCAAAATTTTTTTATAATTAGTCACAATCTTATCTTCTTTTTATAATATGTTAAAAATTGTCCCTAAATAAATTTAGTTTAAAAGCAGTCCTTCATAAAATGAAAGATTGTTCTGTGAGAAGTTTGTTCTTCTATGCTTTTATGTAAATTATGCAGGGATTAAATTGAGTGACACCAAATGTGCTCTATGCTGTCCTACACTCTATTCCAGTTTCACCATCCTTCTCCCTTTCCTACAGATGAGTCTAAGAAGGATGCTCGTCAGGAGGAATTTGCAGACATCGACATGAAAGACCCAGAGACGGAGAAGGCTGCTGTGGCCATCCAATCACAGTTCAGGAAGTTCCAGAGCAAGAAGAAGCAGGAAGTGAAGTCTTAGAGTGTTTTGGGTTTAGCCTGGGACTGAAACAGTTGGAGGCTTAGATGCATGTCAATCAAACCACAGTGTTATGAACTCTACTGGGGAGGGGGGCCTGGGGGCTAGGTGCTGAATAGGATATGCTGTATCTTTCCTATGATTCTGCAATTTTTATTTTCTTTGTAATACTACCACACTCCATTTTCCAGTTGCCGTAGCAGTCAAAATCCTTTGTAGTTGTCTCATTTCAAATACACTGTAATATATTCATTTGAGTAGCGCAAAGCTGCTTGAGAAGTAGCTTCACTTGTAAAGCAATTTAGAAACTGCAAATACTGTACCACCCTCAGGTGAAACATGTAGCCAAATGTATTGTGAAGGTTTAATAGTAAGGATCATCTGCATTCTTTTCAGCTTTGGTATTATAAATCTAAAGATTTTCTTCTTCTGGGTGTTTTCAAACATTTCAGCTGATCTTATTTGATTCATATCAGCTAGTGCAGCACCCAGTAGCTTTCATACATTATGACTGAGGCATATAGAATTCAACTGTCGGCAAACATTTTCTCTCCAATGACTGTAACTTGGCAACTAAATTTAGGGCTCGTTCCATTGTTTGCATGGGAATTGTGGATCTGTGTTTTCCATTCATTTTTCCTTTAACATAATTGTCAATATAGTGTTTTTATTTGATATTTGTCATATTTATTTTGTTAGATGTGCTATAACATTTTTTATATTGTGTTTTTATTGATTTATTTTGTGCCTGTGATTTAAATCCCATTTTTGTCCTTTCAAGTCATTGTTCAAACCCAAAGAGTGTAATATACCTTAAAATACTGCAACTCCCAGTAGACACTCAAAGAGTATATACATAATAAATATCCAAACAAGTTAACATTGAGTCAGAAATGATTTCTTAACATTGTGGCAGTTTGTGTTTCCTTTTTGTACTGCCATTGTATACAATTGGTTGTTGAAAACTATGTATATACATTTATTTCATAATCTATTTTAAGATTAGAGAAGGGATATATTTTACTTTTATAGGTTTCTTCAAAACCCAGAAATGTGATAGGTAAGGTTTGTGCAATATTGCATTAACTTCGTGAAGCTAGGTATTTCAGTGCTCAGCAGAATTTTAGGATAACTCATATTTCATTAGTGCAATGGACAAGGTAATTTCATTGCCAATAGCAGCAAACCACATAACTCATTTCAGTCTGGGGCAAGACAACTGCTGTAAGAGCTGAAGCGAAGTGGAAGAGGTTGTCATTTTGCCTGGTAAAAAGGAAATGAAACAACTTTTCAGAAAATTATGTCTTATCTAATGAAATGCTTATATCTCAGTTAATAAAGCAGCAGATCTGAGCCTCAGGTGGCTCTTTATTAGAAGTCACACATTTCTGTCAAAATATAGTTGCAGCTACGGTATGGTAATACAGGGCTCAGACTGGGTACAAAGTTCATGTGAAATAAAAAGTAGGTGGGTGGAATTTAAGGCATGGCAAGAGAGGTTGTGTTGAAACATAAAATGCTGAAATTATGAAGTGGATCACAATATAAAATAGTATGAGTGACATTATTTAAATACTTTTAGTTGTGACGTACTGTAGAATTAGCTGAAATTTATATAAAATTTAGCAAGTAGGCCTAGCCACTTTAAAATTTAGCTAGGAGCAGTCACTGATTTGTAATGTACTTATATACATACAGTATATACTGTATATACCGTAACTACATACTGGTACTTGTCAGTCCTTAGAGCAACTGCCTATTGTTTCCAGATTTCCAGAATTATTGCTAACAATTACATGAATAATTACCGGTAGTTTACCGTCCAAAGTGTTTTTTTTTTTAAACTGTTAAAAATTGATTTTCTATGTGGATATGATGTGGTTGTACCCCAAAAATATAATTCCATTCTGGTCATAAAGTATATTAAATAGTCGACTGCTGATTGGCTGGCTCATCCTTAGAATGCTGCTATGTCCAACTGCCCACACAAACTTTACACTCTTGTTTGACTCTCCTCACAACTGAACAACCCCTACAACAGTCACATCAAAACAAAGAACTTTGATATGAAATCCAATTGGTGTATGCATTTAATACATACAGTACAGTGGGATGTATTTGAAGAGTGAGAGGATAAGGTTTGTATAAATAAAAGGACAATTTCTGTTGGCCTACTTTCACTTCTTTTAGCCCACTGGTGTTCTTTTATCAGTTTAGCCAGGCGTCATGTTCCCAACCACTGGTGCCCAGACTTGAGGAGTAAGGGAGAGCTCCATGCTTTTCATCCATGAAAATAATTTAGTTTTTCTGTTTTAATTGTCAAACATTTCCCCACCCACCATATGTCTCCATTTACAGTAGGCTACACTAACTTTCCAAAATTAGTCATTTAGCAGACTCTCTTATTCAGAGGAACTTACATGATCATTTAGGGTCAAGTGCCTTGCTCAATGGCATATTCATTTGATTTTCCATTATGCCAGCTGAAGGATTCGTAGCAATGTCACCACCTTTTGTAAACCTGGAATGGGCTTTCATCTGAGACTTTCACACACCAAATTCTGATGCAGATATATCAGACACAAGTTAATCAGAGAGCATCAAGGCCATGATTAAACAATCTATTAGGCATTAGACTAACTAGGCCTTTGTAATTTAGCATGGCAAAAAGGGAAACTTCTGGAACACAACACAATGCTTACAATTGGTGCAGTATACCACATTTGACATACTGTAGCAAGCCAAATATCCAGAAATCTGACTGCATGCAGCAAATGGGCTCAGCTCATTATACAGTATGGTCCAAAAACAAACATCATAAACAGTGCTTGACTTGGGATCAAATAAGTGCATGAGCTAAAATAAGGCTATCTTGATGAAAATGTATGGGTCAAAGGCTTGTTTCATTTAAGTAGCCTATCAAATATAAGTATGGTAATATACAGGTAAGGCCTATACACTTACACAGTTTATAATGCATGATAGTTCATTAAATGTTAGCACAGTTGATAAATATCTAGCTAGCCACAAAACCATGAAAAGGTTGTTATGCTAGACTTGTGATACATGATACAGGCCACACAATTGTAAGCATGTGCAATTGCGCATCACTGAGCTAATGTCACTTTGGCCAAACTCTATTCAGCAACATATTTGTGTTCAACACCACCTAAACAGAGGCAAAAATCAAGACCGAGACGGGAGCAAATCAAGCTCTAAATTAGGTTTTCCTCATCAGCTTTGAAATTTTCAGTTACTGGTCCAATGAAGTGTGAAACTGTCAAACATTTGGGAGTTCAAAGAACACTAAATTATCCTCCAAAAACAATTCCTGGAATTCTACACACTGGAGCATAGTTACTCAGCTCAACTGTCCAAATATAAGGTATTCAGATAAACAACATGGACATTCATTCACAAACATGGACTGTCTGTGGCTCAGACTCTGCTGAGTTCAATAATACTAAGACATTCAGTCTGAATAGTCAGAATAACAAGACATCAGTTCAGATAGAGTCAAGTATAGTCATGCTATGTTGATCTCATGAAGAACAGCATATAGAACGGGTACTGTTTTTTGGAGTATGTCAAAATGAATGGACTCAATGAAAAATAACTAAATGACATAAGAATAGCTAACAAATTGTAGCCCAAATCCTTACGCTTGCCCATTTTTCCTGCTCCTAACACATCAACTTTGAGGACAAAATGAAGAAGCAGGAAAAATGGGCAAGCATAAGAATTTGAGCAATTTTGACGAGGGGCAAATTGTAATGGCTAGACGACTTCATCAGATCATCTCCAAAACTGCAGCTCACGTGGGGTGTACCTGGTCTGCACCTATCAAAAGTGGTCCAAAGAAGGAAAAGCGGTGAACTGGCGACAGGGTCATGGGCAGCCAAGTCTCACTGATGCACGTGGGGAGTGAAGGCTGGCTTGTGTGGTCTAATCCAACCGATGAGCTACTGCAGCTCAAATTGCTGAAAAAGTTAATGGTGGTTCTGATAGAAAGGTGTCAGAACACAGTGCATTGCAGTTTGTTAAGTATGGGACTGCTGTTTTGGCTGCAAGAGGAGCATCCACACAATATTCGGCATAATGTTATGGGTAATGGGTGTATATCTACAAGGTAATCAGGTTTTATCTGAAGATTGGTCATTACATAATGTGTTACTTTCAAATAAAGCTCTGTAACATTGCATTTTTTGGCAAATAAATGTTTGGAAATCTAGAAATTGCTATTTCTACAGACACACTAATGCAGAAGACAAAAGAAATGAGGGTAGTTTTGAACAGTACTGGACATCCCTGTTTAAATGTACCCCTGAATCTCATAAAATAACATTGTATGTTTGTTGTCATTTTGAATGCCTGTTATGTTTGGTTATGTCAAATCAGATGTCACACCAACTTCATTTGCCGACCATGTGATTGTGTTTAACACTTCCTAATTAAAGTGAATCAAACTACACTCCATATCCATTCCAAGATTCATTTCAGATTGCAGCCTGGAGTCCGACTGCCTTATATTTCTCTTTCAGATCCGAAGGAAGAATTCAATCCTGTCCTGCCTTTTATTTATGACAGCAGTTAATAGCGCCAAGTGTGGCTAGCCAAGTAAATCTCTGTCACCACGCATAATTTGCTGTGTATTTCAGAAGCAGATTGCAAATATAGTTGTCATGCTGAGTAATACGCCATCCCATTAGCCACAAGAGTCTGTGATATAGGCCTGTGAAAGCAATTTTCAGGATGTGGTGCGGGTTGTGGAGCTTAGTCTGAATTTACAGGGTGACAGTCTAGAAGGTTCCCAATCAATATACCAATTTGAGAGAAAGGAACTCCTCTTATTCACTTCACTTGGGGATTACAATACCACATTCTACAACTAATGGGTTAAAACAACAACAAGCTGTTCTAGCAACTGGCACATTCAAGAGCTATTGCTTGAAGGATTTTCATTGTTAAGCTCTGAAATGTGACCTTTACGTTCCAGCTGCAACTCAGTCTGTTTCATTTGTTTAGGTGCCACTCTGCAGAGATACGGTAGCATGAAGCGGGCTCATGTGTGTTTATTGTATACTGTAGGCTAATTCTTACTGACATTTCTACCGTCACTTTGAAAGTCTTCACAACACAGTATATTAGGAATGCAGGATTGCAATACTAATCACAATTTTGTAGGTAAGGATGAAATGTACCGGATATGGTTTGAACATTTTTTGATTGGCATTTAATAATGCTAAATATACATTAGACGGTTTAACTTTGCAACACTGCCACTTGCAGGCAAGATGTTATGACATTAATAATGGAAATAACATTCGAACTACAGTATTCCTCCCAATTTCATTGGTCCAAATTGGGATAAAGGCATTGTTTCATTGCACCCATGGCCAATGGCCACAGGGAACTCTCCAAGCTGTTCTGTTGCTACAGTATGACACTGCATGCTGTGTCACGCTATACTTTTTCAGAAACTATAAGTCTTCCCGCAAGACTTTGTATGGATCCCATGAGACTTTGTGAAAGCGGAACACAAAATAATCTCTGTGAAGTAGTTGATATAGCTCATGTCATATCTATTAAAAAATAACTGTATATAGCTTTGTACAACTATAAACAACCAACAACCCAGCTTTGGAGTAGTTCATTAATATTATTTTTTCTTCCATGCATTTGACAAACAAATTGGCAAAGGTTTCCAGAAGTGCAAAGTTGATAGAGACACTATTTATGGATTTATATACATAATTGAAGCCAAAGGTGTTTCTACCAAATTTTGGCTTAAGTGGTGAATACCTACCTATTTTATATTTTGTTATTGTAGTTCTTCTTTTAAAACAATTAGTAATTAATTTTTTTAACTTTTACACAATGTTTTTTGTGTTGATCAGTGTCAAAACCTCATGATGGAATCCATTTTGATTTCATGTTGTAACACATTACAATGTGGAGATGTCCAAGGGGTAAAATCTTGAGAGTGACTGTGTATATACATATATACCCCAAGGAAATATGAACAAAATATATGTCATTGTTGTTTAGTGGGGCTTTTAAAAGTGTTTTGCTTGGGTACAAGTGAGTTAGTAAATTTGATGGTAAATATGATAAGGTGGTGGTCTAATATTCAAGGATTACGAGGTAAAACAGATGCACAATATCT
Source organism: Umbra pygmaea (assembly GCA_016801145.1). NCBI lineage: Eukaryota > Metazoa > Chordata > Actinopteri > Esociformes > Umbridae > Umbra > Umbra pygmaea. The sequence continues at coordinate 13,727 of JACXGM010015703.1, forward strand.
ATTCCATGATAAAACTCCAAATGAAACGTTTGATTGCAGCAATGCGTACAGTAGATCCTGAAAAATGTTGGACAAAATGCATTTAGACAATTAAAAAGGCATTTTGGAGAGGGTCATTGGACTCCTTTTGGATACTGAAGTGGCCAATAATTAGAATATTATATCCATTGATACATGGAGAAATAGATTTCATGCACAGATTTTATGACTAAAGCGGCAGGAAGGTGGCCTGGGTGTTAGGCCATCTGACAGGTGTCCAAAAGACAGCTGCCAACTTGAAAGCTTTGTCATTCTGTACATGAGCAGGACAGGTAATCCTAATTGCTCCCTGTTCATTGCTGGCAATCATTTTTTTGTAAACTTTCCTGTGTGAAATAACGATAAATAAAAAAGACCCAAAACCCAGTAACTGGGTTGACTATAAATTAAGATTTGATATAATTCATGTTAGCAACACCTCGAATGCACAAGTATATGGTCACTAGAGGACACAGGAAAGGCCTGACTCCAGGAAAGGAGTTCAATAAGTTCAATAATTGCCTTTGATGCAAATGATATACAATACCATCAAGGAATTCCTTCTTGACAAAACTGCCAACCTTGCACAATACCCTATGAGGTGAATCTATATAGTGACATTGCTCTTTTTTTGACAAAACATCAGTATGTGTGTTAATTATACATCTAGCCCTTCCAGAGTCCCACAAAGGCTCTCACATAGCTTTGTTCTGCGGCCACTTCTGCTTTTATATTTACATTTCCAGTTATAACTTGATATATTCTTCTGAAGATTTAGACTCCACTTTAATTTTGGTCCACCCTAAAATAACCTGCGCATGTTTACTCTTAAATAATTCCAGATTTTTACTTTGTAGAGAGAGAATATGCTTTGTCCAAATGAGTGACTGGTTTAAAACCCATTTGTATTACTCTTTTTACATCTGTTTTCCAGAGTGACTTGTTCATTAGTAGTTGCTGGCGTGTTAGCTACACGTTATTCCTCCAGCTCAGTAGCATAGGGAAGTGTGCTTTGACCAAATCCCAAATAATCCCCTTCCTCTCAGCCTGTCATTTTAGAGTTCACCTTCAACTCTGCCAGTTTGGACAAGAGTACCAGAGCATACTATCAAAGGTGTAGGGGCTAATCAGACCCTCCAATACTCTTTTCAACGACTGGCAATTATACAACCTTCATGAAATGTTGTATAACTAATTAATTTTTGAAAACATACTTATTTCAATTCTGATGACTGCAACATAGTCCAAAAAAGTTAGGACGTTCGACTGTTTACCACAGTGTAACATCACCTTTTCTTTTAATAACACTTCCTAAGCGTTTGGGCACTGAAGACATCAGTTGGTTAGGTTTAGAAAAGCAGAATTTTCCCCCATTCATCCATTATGCATGTCCTCAGCTGCGCAACTCTACCGGGCCTCTCTTTTGCCTTATAATGGATTTTCCAGCAGGACAATGCCAAACCATATTCTGCCCGGATAACAAGCACATGGTTGCGTAAGCAGAGAGTGCAGGTGCTAGCATGGCCTGCCTGCAGTACTGACCTGTCTCTGATTGAGAATGTGGGGTGCATTATGAAGCTCAAAGTAAAGCAACTTAGGCCCCTAGTTGCACAACTGAAGACATGCATAATGGATGAATCAGTAACAATTCTGCTTGCTAAACGTAACCAACTGGTGTCTTCAGTGGCCAAACACTAATAAGTGTTATTAAAAGAAAAGGTGATGTTACACAGTGTTAAACAGTTGAATGTACCAAATAGACTGTGTTGCACTCATCAGATATAAAATGAGTGCATATTTTCAAATCCACAAATTAAAAAATATACTGTAATGTGTTATTAATGTGTTCTCAATATAGTACAGGGTGAATAGAAATTTCAAAATACTTTTTTTTTCATTTTTTATATTGTCCAAACTTTTTTGGAATTGGGGTTGTATATAGAGGTCCCTCTTCACCAGACGTTTGAATTTTGTTGCATTTAGGAGGGCTAAGTCTGTTATTCATGGACACACCCTTGTCATTCGGAATGTGCTTGTTTTTGTTAAAGTAGAGCCCTCAACATTAATGGTACAATACAAAATATTTTAATGTGGCATATTGTGAGAGTGCGGTAACATTAATAGAAATGTGATGATCATGATGACTTGTAAAAATTCATCTCAGATGAGTGAACAGCAACACACCACTTTCCTTCCTTGCACATTTGCTTGCTCACTTAGTCACTCAGTCACTCAGTCCCATTGCAGTCATTCATGCCAAACTGTGGAGGATCATTTGGGGAACAGCCTTTTTATTAATCAAATTTGTACCGTGTGTTAGTTTCTCTTTATTTCAGTGCCATCATGGTGAACACCATGCTAAAAATAAAAAGCGACATTTTGTTAAAATGAATATCATAACGAAGACAATTATTTGTAATGAACTGGCATTAATGACCTCACAGCATTCTTAACAAACTCTTCTTCCAGGACTCAAAAAGAAAGAAACAGGCCAGGGTAGACAACTAAAACTGCGTAGTTACATCCACACTTTAGATAGATATTTCCCATAAACTCTAGGTTTGGTTTGAAGGGGATGGGGGATTGTGGGTGTGGGGTTGGGGTGTTGGATTGTCTCAAGTTTTTTTTCCCTGTAGAGGAGCATTGCTGCAATGCAGCAACTGTAAATCTACTGAGAGTGAGAGCCATAAAGACTCTACCTAGTGCACTGAGAAAAAGGGGCTCTGGACACACTTTCAGTGTTGTGATGTACAAACCTTTATATCTATCAACCTCCCTGTTCTAACTAACTTCATCTACCACCATGGCAAATTAGCAGTGGTAAACTACACCTGAATACATAACTGGGGTTTGTCCAGCCGTGTAAGTATACTCATATCATATTTTTTTCTCATTACAGTACATTATAGAGCAAATATCCATATAGTTTTCATAATCTTTTTTTCCATATTGCACCATCAGAAAATGGGACACAGAGAAAGATCAACAGAGACTCCATTACCTAATCAAAATGAGATATGTGCAAACATGACTATGGACTTTATTAACCAAATCAATTCTTCCCTGTAATATCCACAAATAAAAGTGATTTCTCTTTTTATATATATATTTATATTAATAAGAATAATAAATCTTCACATTGGATCATTTTATAGTGTGACAAAATGCTCAACTGGGCTGTCCAGTTATCATCATCTTAATTGTCTTTAATTGGTCAGTCCCCATGCATCCATAGGAAATAGATTTTTTTCTTCAAAAAAGTAACAATTTGAGAGCAGCGGACATGTTTGGACTGGTGTCGATTGCTTTCACTCCCAGATTTCTCCAAGTTTCATTGAGTGTTTTAGAAGAATTTTCCACAGAATAAAAAACAACAGGCTCCAAATTATTGTCTCAAACTCCAGAAAAAAAGTTGTCCAGGTTCTTATTCAAACAGTGAATTATGGTAATAATTGATAATTTGTAATCAATAATTAATAATCATTAATAGTTGACGACTAACAACAAATAATTGTTGATTAATAATTAATGATCAACAATACTAATCAAAGAATAAATAATGTTCCCTCGTAATGCAATTAGTTTGGCAAGCTCCTTGTGGAGTCATTTCAGATGGGTGAATTTTCTTACAACTTCAAAAAACAAAGAAAGCTCCAAAATAAATAAAATGAGATTAGTAAAAGTTACCCCTCCTTTAAGAAGAAAGGGGACATTATATACAGGACTGTGTGGTGAGAGTCACTTTACTGCACTTGTAAGTGTTGTAAGTCCAGTGTTAGTGTGAGTTTTAGTCTGGCCCGTTGCCCCTGGTGTTATACCAGTGTGTAGGACTTTGCGTAGGGGTTGTTGGTCTGTTTGAGGTGTCCTCGTGAGTCCAGCAGGGACTCCTGGGAGGTGCTAAGCTTGGCAGCCTGGGCCAGCTCTGAGCCCTCTCTGTGGGGCAGGGTGGCTGCTGAGCCGGGCTGCCACTGGGCCACTGGGTCCCTGCTGCTGGCCCTGCTGCTGACCTGGGGGGCCTCCGTGGGTGTCGGAGGTGCCATTCGCGACGGCCGCTTCAGGGAGCGACTCTTCTGGGGCTCCAGGCAGGCCTGGCCCATAGCCCCTTCCCCCCCAGTGCCGCCTCTCCCTCCAGTGCCCGAGCACGAAATGCCCCGGTTCAGTAGGAAGTCCATGCGCAGGTATGGAGGCAGGTGGACCAGCTCGCCCCCTACAGAAGAAAATAAGGAGGGTTATGATGCATTTTGTTTTATGGACAAAAATAGTCCAATTATATTTGCATAGTTCACCTGACTGACTAAAAACATCTTATTTCAAAACACATTGCAGAGAAAGGCTTGCCCGTGATTAAAAGCTTTGGAGGTAATATATACAGTATGTGGGTCATTTATATGTATGTCAAAGTCTATAGATTATAGATTCCTGTATAATTAAGGTATACTGATTTGTCTACTGTACAAAAGGGTAACAACATACAGACGGGAGTTGGATATGGCCTTGAATTCTACTAAGCTCGTTATTACAGCGTTCTTTTTTTCACCGGAATATTAACAAAAAACTTGATACCTTGATGTTATACAACACAGCATGTTTTGATTCAACAGTTGAGCATAAAAGTAACAAATCAAAGAGTAACTCCATAATCCAAAAGTGTTTGTACCATGAAAGTTAGGGTTAGGATTTTGGTTAAAAGGCCCATCAAACCCAAAGCATTACAGGCCTGGTGACAGCTGAAGACGTTTAGCATCAGGTTAGAGCCAGACTTAGTATGGCAGAGTTAGAGAAATCTAGACGGCCTCACCCGGTCGATGAGCCTTAGGCACAGCCATGTTCATGACTCGGCTGACGTCCTGAGGCTTGGGTGGGGAGGCAGTGAACCTGCAGATGCCTGATTCGGAGGGCGTGCTGGATGTCAGACTATCTGTGTAGTCGTTGGTGCCAGCTGTCATCTGCTCAGACGACGTGTCTGAGATGAAGCACTCTGTGATGGTGAACTTGGCGTGCCGCAGCTGTTCCTCCATTTTGGCGTGCTCGTAGGCCCGCGCGAGCTCCTCGTAGGTGGACGAGGCGCTCTCTGTAGACACCATGCTGCTGCGTGCCCGGTCTACACCAGGAGTTAGGGTTAAAGGCTGTGTTAGTACATCAGTTAGCAGCTAATGCTAGCAGAAGCACTGTTATACATTCTTGCCATTGTTAAAAGACCCATAGAAAGCCCAGCTATTGTTAATGAAGAGGTGAGATATGTGTTAACGGTTGGTTAATGTTACAAGCATCCATACGGGGAGTGCTAAAGCGACAGACTTTTTTGTCTTAAGGTACGCTTTTACCTGTGTCCTGAGATGGGCTGACACTGTAGCTGTCACTCTCTTTGTCCACAGATCCGGCCACCCGAGGTGTGGGCAGTCTCCAGTCAGTGCTCAGGGTGTGGGCTGAGACTGGCGGGTGTGGTCGGTTCAGGGTCCATTGGCTAGCGTAGCGGTTGCGTGCAGCAGGGCCTGCTTTGGCTGTGCGGCGAGCTGTGGGATCTGACGACGGAGGAGAACAGAGGTCACATCACAGTCAGATGCCGTGGTGTGGTGTTTGGATAGACTTTATCTTGATTACTGAAATGCTCTGTTATTTCAAGCTACCTATGAGTGTTTTTAAGGCTGACTGTAACAGTATAACCCGCTAAATTAATGACAGCTGGACACAGAATCATCACATACCGATACTGTAAACACACAATATTTCTGAGTTATTATACGGATAAATGTAGACTACAATAGCAGAGACCTTTATGGATACACTACACATACGGAATTCAGGTAATGTTCCTTTAACTGACTGCCTAGGGCTGAAATAAGTAGTCAGTCCGGTTGTTTAATAATAAACAAATACAGTATATTACTACTTCTAGTGCTATCACTAGTAAAGTAAAGAGCATGTCCGTACTGGACTTACTGGTTCCTGGCCTAGCATCAGATACATCCACTAAAGGTCCAGTGGCCTGGGACAGTGACTGGTAGTGGACTGTGTGGGTAACCGTAGAGGATTTCTGTTTCTGCGTCTCTCCAAAGTCATTGTCTGTCAGCAGAACTGTGGACCTGTCATCTATAAGACAGAGAAACATTCTCAACGGTAACAACGGCATGATGACAACAGCCATAGTACATACCAGCATTGCATGGAAGGCCACAGTTATTCAAAGGTTACACTTGTATTACCTGCTTGGAAGCTCGAGTTCTGATTTCAGGGAGCTCTCTGGTCCCGTGTGTTGAAAGAGTCAAGGAACACGTGGAGATGTCATAGCGCATCACAGTGTCTACTCACCAACGGTCTCCATGGTGTCCCTCTCCTCGATGAGGAGCTGTGCCCGGGGGATGTCAATGTGCATACGTAGAGTCTGCTGCTGCTTGTTGATGGTGTCTGCTGGTCGTGTGTTTTTGCTGCACAGGGAACATAGATCTCATTACACTGCACCCAATAATCAGATAATGGTGATTGTGATGCCGTAAACAAAGCAATGCATTCGGCAATAGTAAGCGTCTGAAAAGTTCATCGCCAAATTGCTTGTGCTTACCTCATAAGCATCTCTGCCAAACTTTTAGCATCTGCAGGGAATGACGATAGAAAATCACATTCAATGTAGCTGACACATTGCCCTGAGGTAAAGAACTCAAACAGAAACGGAAAGAGGTGGATGCCCTTTCGCTGCTTTGACCCCTCACCTCTGAGCCTCTTGAGTCTTTGTTCCCTCCGCCTCCTCCTCAGCACGAGTAGCAGGACGAAGACCAGTACGACCCCCACCAGCACACAGGATATGATGGTCACCATCTTCAGGCCCTCGTTACTGGACGTACTGCCTGCGCTCACTGTCGGAGCCTTCACCAATGGAGCGATGGTACCTTGACACAGAGATGTCATTAACGTGCTTTTACAACATTATGTCAGTTGCTAGTACAATAACTATGGCTTTCAACTTTTATTTAACTGGGAAAGATCCCATTGAGACCCAGAGTCTCTGTTTCACAGGTTACCATACCAAGAAGGCAGCAACAATCAAGTAATACAATCTAGAATTTAAAAACATAGAATACACAATACAACACATGGAAAGCAGTTACACTCTTTTACAACATCTTTCAGTTAGATTTCATTTTGTGGCAGCCACTTATTCAGATGAAGCCCTGATTGTAGGCTATTCCATGTCATTCAGATGAAGCCCTGATTGTAGGCTATTCCATGTCATTCAGATGAAGCCCTGATTGTAGGCTATTCCATGTCATTCAGATGAAGCCCTGATTGTAGGCTATTCCATGTCATTCAGATGAAGCCCTGATTGTAGGCTATTCCATGTTA
>JACXGM010015704.1:0-21082 GCA_016801145.1 Umbra pygmaea
TATGTGACTTCTCTAACCCCAGTGCTACTGGTAAAAAAGGCCAGCGTAGAGCCCTGCCTAAGTAAATTCTCTAACCCCCAATGTTACTGATAAACAACAGAGCTTCAAGGAAACAACTGAAGAATTGTGCTTTCAGATAGTTGGTGGAACATATTTAGCATTCATTTTGACAAGCAGAGCGATAACTGCCTATGATTGTGTCATTCAACCCCATCCCAAGTCTAGGGCACAACAAACATAAACCGAACAAAACAACCAATAAAAGTCGGCCGTAGTGTTAGTGACTACTTCATTCTATGAGTAAGTATTTTTCATCTTTTAGTTTGAGCTAATAAACAAAGAGACAGAGAGGCATAGATCGAAATGGAGAAATATTTCAGATGTTTGGTAATATTAACATACTTTTGTCCATTACATCCAATCTAGTTTGCGGCAATACTTAACATTGCAAAAGAAAAGCTAATCAGCTTGTAGCGTATAAACCTAAATGCAACTCTCCTTCAATTACCTATATGTCTACTGTGAGAGGAACATAAACATAATATATATATAAAAATAAACCGGTACTCACAGCGATCAGTCTGTCTCCCACTGTCAGAGAGCCATCCTTGGCAGCCGGACTCCCCTGGACCAGGGCTGTTACAAACACACCACTCTCCAGACCGATACCACTGTCTGGAACAATATATATTACACTTTAGAACGATACCGCTGTCTGGAACAATATATATTACACTTTAGAACGATACCCCTGTCTGGAACAATATATATTACACTTTAGAACGATACCACTGTCTGGAACAATACATATTACACTTTAGACCGATACCACTGTCTGGAACAATATATATTACACTTTAGACCGATACCCCTGTCTGGAACAATACATATTACACTTTAGACCGATACCCCTGTCTGGAACAATATATACAGTCATATGCAAAAGTTTAGGCACACATTACAATTTCCATGAGTTCCATTTACAAATAATTGGGTGTTTGGATCAGCAATTTTATTTTGATATATCAAATAAATGAAACACACAGTAATATTTCAGTAGTGAAATGAGGTTTATTGGATGAACAGAAAATGTGCAATATGCATCAAAACAAATTAGACAAGTGCAAAAATTTGGGCACCCCAACAGAAATATCACATCAATATTTAGTTGAGCCTTCTTTAGGAGAAATTACAGCCACTAGACGCTTCCTATAGCCTGTAATGTGTGTCTGGATGCTGGATGAAGGAATTTTGGACCATTCCTCCTTGCAAAACAGTCACAGGAATCCATGCAACCCTCAACTTTAACAAGGTTCCCAGTACCAGCACTGGCCACACAGCCCCACAGCATGATGAAACCTCCACCACATTTTACTGTGGGTAGCTAGTGTTTGTCTTGGAACGATGTGTTCTATGGCTGCCATGCATAACGCCCCTTGTTATGACCAAATAACTCCATCTTTGTTTCATCAGTCCAAAGCACCTTCTTCCAAAATGAAGCTGGCAAGTACAAATGTGCGTTTGCATACCTCAAACTACTCTGTTTGTGGCATGTGTGCAGAAAAGGCTTGTTCCGCATCAATGTCCCGTACAGCTTCTCCTTGGCAAAGTGCGCTCAATTGTTGAACGATGCACAGTGACACCATCTGCAGCAAGATGATGTTGTAGATCTTTGGAGGTGGTCTGTGGGCTGTTTTTGACCGTTCTCACCACCCTTTGCCTGTCTGATATTTTACTTGGCCTGCTACTTCTGGCCTTAACAAGAACTGTGCCTGTGGTCTTTCATTTCATCACTATGTTTCTCACAGCTTTTTATAGCCTTCCCCTAAACCATAATGTTGAAAAATCTTTGTTTTCAGGTCATTTGGGAGTTGTTTTATGGCCACCATTTTCCCACTCCTCAGAGGAGAGTCAAAGAGAACAACTAGCAATTGGCCACCTTAAATACCTTTTCTCATGATTGGATGCACCCGTCTATGAAGTTCAAGGCTTAATGAGCTCCCCAAACCAATTGTGTGTTCCAATTAATCAGTGCTAGGTAGTTACATGTATTCAAATCAACAAAATGACATTGGTGCCCACATTTATTCACCTGTCTAATTTCATTTTGATACATATTGCACATTTTCTGTTAATCCAATGAACCTCATTGCAATACCGAAATATTACTGTGTCCTTCAGTTATTTGATGGATCAAAACGAAATTGCTGATCAAAACACCCAATTATTTATAAATGAAAATCATGGAAATTGACAGGGGTGCCTAAACTTTTGAATATGACTGTATTACACTTTAGACCGATACCATTGTCTGAAACAGAGGAGTCTAACAATGTGTAACCCTTCAGAGCTTAAGGAGAATAAAATAAAGTTGGATTTTCTCTAAACAGATGATCTAGTGTATGGTGTTAATAGACGTACTAGAAGACCACTAAATACACAAGAATGGTGACATTATCCAGAAAGACCCTGCAAGTTAACATTTCCATAAACGTTTGTTGTATTTGGGTAAATAAGGACAGGAGTGTCACCTTTGTGTCCAGTCAGGTTGATGTGTACCGGGGTGACCAGTCTCCCTCCAAGTGACTTCCTTCTTCGCACCACCATGTTGATCAGCCCTCCTCCATTAAGAACCGCCTTAACCGCCTGCTTCCTATCCTTATTGGTCAGGTCCACATCATTTATCTTCAGCAACCAATCATTCACCCTGAAAAGCAAAAAAAGGGTTACGACAAAGAAGAAGTGGGTGTGTTCAGCAAGGTTAAACGTTATGAAGGAAACAAAGACATTTTTTGATTGACCAAATCTTGAGCGCACCATCGCACCAACGCAGCTTCCATTGTTACGGTCTGTCAGGGTTTTGTTTCCATGGTTGATTTTTGTGAATGGGTCTAGCTTAATTCGCGGGAAAAAGGCTGGTGACTATTTTAAGACAGCGAATAGGGGTGTAGAATTTCGCTGGTGATGTAGGCTTCCTCTTTCAGAAACACGCTTATAGAATATGGCTGGGCAACATGCCCTGATTTGCATATGTTGATACGATATGCAATCCAGAGCCCGTTCGCCTGGCAACACAATACTATGCCCGCAACACAAATTCTGCTTTTCCTTTTCAAAATAATAGCACTCCTCATTCATTACAATAATCACTGGTTGTTCATTGTATAGATAGGTAGTGGGTCCATGTTCATGTGTTGCTACAATGAGTCTATTTTGAGTAACAACAGACTAGTGAATGAATTTCAAATGTACTTCTGTTTTTATACATGAAACACTGACAATCTATTCAATCAATTTGTGTACAATTTGTGTATTTGTTAGTGTTCTTAATAATCAGTTGTTATTAAAAACATGTTATCACATTATTTACACACAATACAGTTGCATTTGGTTACAATTCACTAGCTTTATAATAAATTCACAATGACTACTACAATGAATTAAAATAAGCGCTATCTTTTTAAATGACATCAGAGTTCATGTTGTTGCCATTATATAGACCTCAACAGTCCCGCCCACAGCCGACTCCGGAAGTAAGAATACAATACATTTTCTCCACTGACAATTCGAGTGTAAGCCATAAAATCGTAACCGTCGATGGTAGACTTAAAACCAGCTACGACATGACTAAGCGATTGTATATGCTCATATAGATGCCAAAAGAACATGGGGCACCAACCTTGTTTTAAAAAAAATGTATTTTATTTGCGATGTCTTGTATAAGTACTTCATTACCCACAACCCTAAACCAGCAGTGATGCCTCTGATTGGTGGAAATCCATGATGTCATGGAGACAAACTCGCAGTTACCATGGAAATGTTTACTGAGCCAGCGAAAAAGCTTTGCGTTTCCAACTCTGGCAGGCTGCCCGAGTCGTACACCTGTGTCGTAGCAAAAATTATGGATAGTTAGAGAACTGTAAGTACGTTTACTGAGCTGTAGATTACTTCATATTTCATGGATGACATTGTGTAAGTGAAGTTAGCTAAAGTTAGGTAATTTAAAGTAATGTAAAGGCGGAAAAATAACACTCGCAATGTTTTATGGGATGAGGAGTTCCTTTACTCGGAATAAAAAATATGTACACAGTCTTGTACCTTTGACTTTTTTGTGATTTGCGGTTAGATTTTTCACTCGAAATTATATTATGTATGCTTATGATTCACGTCGTAGCTGGTTAGCCTAAGGCATGGTCTAAAACTCTTTATATACAGACTTTTCCAGAAGTCAACAGGAGAAATGAACGGGAAATTTACTTCCGGAACCCAAGCTCTCTCGGACGAGGGGCGGGACTGTTGAGCTCTATAGTGTTGTCAGGCAAACGGGCTCTGGAGTACATACCGTATCGAGATATGCAAATCAGGCCATATCGCCCAGCCCTATTAAAAACTATAAAACTTATTTCTTGATATTTTCATACATAAGATAATCTTTCCCTATATTATTTAGTGTTTTGTTAGACACAAAACCAACAACAAAAATTTTATGATGGTATAAATGCATAAAATCTTTTATTTATTTATGTAGAATCCTCAAGGAAATGCGTCAATTAAAGAAACCAACAAACTGTTTGTAACCCCACCCTCCGGTCCCGGACAGTACTACACTGTAAATCTTTTCCACCGTTCTAGACCGTTACGGCGTGCCACCCAGCAGGAGGTTGTAGCTGGGTACACCCTCCATACCATGATGGATGCGGACTGGCGTGGTGCTGTGATGGGAAAGAGCCATTAGTTACCTTAACCTTCCATCTGCAATACTTCCTTTGTCCACTCTTGTTACGAATATTCCACAATCTCCTGGTAAATACGGATCATTCACCCCCTCCGCTATGTCAAATCCAAGTGCTTTCAAATCCATGTCATCCTGTAAGGGGGAAAAAGGTGTTGTCATCTGAAACAATCCATCAATTATAATAAATTATATCAACACATTAACAGCATTAGTTTGGCGTGTCTCCAGACTCACCCTGTCCTTCTCAAACTCCACCACTTCGGTCTCCCACTCCAGGGAGTCTGTATCGATAGCCGAGTCGTGGGAACTGTGGGCCATCAGCTGACAGAACCTGGCCTCCTTGTCTAGCTGGCTTTCCATCTTCTCCCTGACAAGCAGGAAATAACAAACCGGAAATGACATCACATCATCAAACCATGTGGAATTGTGTTTGGGCAGAACAGTGTTTCACCATCTGCGAAATTAGGTCATCTTTCAGCATGTTCATTTTTATTTGATTATTTTTATTGACATAACAGTAGGAAGCAGACCCTAGGGAAACAGGTAGGTAGGATGGTAAACACATAAAAAAGGCGCAAACGGTTGGCTGAGCAATGGCTCAAAGCCCCTTCGGAGTGGGTAGCCCGGACCGCTACACGAACTGTGGCACAGCATTTATATTTTTAAGTGTTGTAAAACTGCATCTACCTAACACTATAGATAGCATTTTGCTCAAAGGCAAAGCAACTGTTTAAGTGAAGTATCAGCAAAGTCACAATGTTCTGTACAATGTGGAAAGGAGAGGTTGCAGGACACAGAGTCCTTGTGGTGGCTGACTGTAACTAAGGTACATTATGTCCTCATGGGCTATGCCTGGAGGGGCTCGGTGACTGTAAAACCTAAATATTACTCTTTACATCTTTGACACAGGGAAGGAGGATGAGATCTCAAAGTCATAAGAAACTAAAATAAATGCACTATGGCAGTCACAAAATGGCCAGTAGAGTGAGATAGAGAGCATTCAGTTTGAGAAATACAGAGAGAGTTCTTAGAGCAATAGAGCTAGAGAGAACATTCTGTGAGAAATAGAGACACAGATCATTCTGTGAGAGAATTGGAGAGAACATTCTGGCAAGAGATTGACAGTGAGAAAGACTCAGACACTCACTTGAGTTCCTTCAGTTCCCGAGACGCGTCGTTCTTCTGCTTCCTCATGTCGTCGAGGTTCCGCAGGGCGTCGGCCAGGTCGCTGACTGCTCGGTCCCTTTCCCTGCGCAGGTTGTCACACAGTGTCCTGGGGGGGGGGGTCAACAAAGCACACTCACTTAATGTCCCTTGCCTCCTTTAAACTTGGGAGAGCAAATCCACAGTTCCTGAAAATAGATCTACTACTCCGAAACACCAACGTGGAAAATCCAGACCAGCTATTCCTCTCCATCCTACCCCTCTGTCGCCATGACAATAGTGACCACCATTTCATGCCAATAAGGCACCTGTTGAATTGAATGCTCACCGGATGCTCTCTCTCTCGGCCACTATCTTGTCTCTCTCCTGGAAGGCCCAGTCGCGTCGACACTTGGCCACCTCTGCTTCCTGCGTTGCCTCCTTCAGCTCCTGAGACATGGCCTCGTACTGCTTCCTCAGAACTTCAATCTCCTTGTTGGTTCGCTCCATGTCCAGGGTGGCCGAGTCTTGTTTCTGTCACAAACCAAGACGTCAGCTCATTATTAATTTCCAGTACATTCAACTTCCTACACTTTCCAGTCGGACGCGAATACACGTAACTGATCCTGAGGCCTACGTCAGTCGACCTTCATCTAGCTTCATCCACAAAAAAGTGAGTAATAGGTCATTTTTTGGAGATAATAGCAGATACATGAGGTCAAAACCTGAGAGTAACCCCAGTCACCTGCCAAATGTGGTTAGATTATGTCTTTGGTGGGATAAATATTTATTTCACCGGCCAAGCTGTATAAAAACACTAATTTAAATGTAAGAATTATACAAGTTGACTTAAAGCATACAAAACAAATCCACCATCAAAGTTTTCAACATATTTCTGATGTGCAGTTGTACTGTGAAGGATTGCTAAATTCACATGCAGAATGGCAGCAACGCTGTGCCCAATGTAGCAAACAGAAGAGCAGCAGTAGAGTCATTCCAGATTTCTGAAAAACTTTTTTTATTTCTGGGTATTTTTTATTATTAGACAGGACAGGAGAAAGTAGAAGCCAGGGATACAGGTAGGGGGAGACAGAGAGGAAGGGCACAGACAATTGACCAAGCCGGGGTTCAAACCCCCGTCCCCATTGGTTAGACCACTACACTAACTTTGATGTTTGAGGGATTATCAAATTGTTGTGAACATCTGTGAACATATCTGGTAGTTTTTAAATGTTTCTATGAGTTTAATCTGCCACTGCAAGCAGATAGGCCTGATTACTAAAGCCTATAATGACTCTAGTTGTGTTGCAAAATAAACTCTCCCACAGACTGAAGTATTGTTGTCTCCATCACCATGGTTATCTCCAGCCCTTAAAGGGGCAGCTAGACATTTGTTTCTTGATTCAGATGCCAGATTGTTTGGAAAATTGAACAATAACGCACCACATAAATGCATTTTGTCTTGGCAGATAAATGGCATGATATCAAACAGCAGATAAATGTCATTAAAACTGCAGCAGATACATTTGATGATGCAGTCTGAAACTCAGATGTATCTGAATATGTTGTGTACTATTTCCACTAGTACAAAAACGTACAAGTAACACACTTGAAGCATCCTGTACTTGTAATAAGTGTGGTAGTACTGCCATCTAGTGGTCTGAACTGGTAGGTGTCAGATGCAGCATCACATGTGCCCGAGAGTTACGCCCAGTCAGGCCAATTCCATAAACTTTTACTTAGCCATGCAACAAGCATTTTGGCATGCTTTAACTGTACACAGGAACGCATTTGTGAAAGGAAAAATATTTTCAGTCTCTGCAAGACCATGTTTGTATGGCATCTGCCGATAGCAAGTGTCGACAAAAAAAAAATGGAACTCCTCAGCCTGCTAGCATCTCCCAAACCACTCTTTGTCCATGCTGTCAGCGCGATTACCAATGCTTTTCTCAATGCTTTTCTCAATGCTTTTCTCAATGCTTTTCTCAATGCTTTTCTCAATGCTTTTCTCAATGTTGGTGTCATTTATGAAAGAGGCTGTAATCTCATCTATCTTGGTTATTTATCCAGAGTTTCCAGATGTCCTTTTCGGGGGAAACATTACAAATTGGCTGTTAAAATAAATTAGCATGTCGAAGTAGAACATTTTATATTAAACAAATTAAATTAACATAAATATAATTTTACAAAACGTTTTAAATATTAAACTAATGAAGAAATAATTGGATTATTTGCACCAAAACGTTTTTTTCTAGCTAGGTGTGTCCGGTTTTGAACGGATGTATCACAGACAATGTACCGCAACTGCTTCTGTAACAAGTGATGCAAGCCAAATGCAGCGTTTTATTGAACATGAATGCATGATGGCCATACCAAACTGCATTGATACAACTGGTCTGACTGGGGCGTTATTCCACAAAAGAAATGCAATGATTATACTTGATGGATCCTCTACGTTCTTTATCATGTCTAACCTTTGGCCGGGCACTGTGGTTATTTGACGAAGGTCTGACGGCTCTGATATCTGGGTACATTGTATTTTAATATAGAAATGTTCTGAACTATTACCTTTGAAGTTCTCTTCCTTCAATACACATGTACTTTGATCTTCCACACACACAGTTTTCCCATAGAATAAGGTTACCTGTCTAGCCTGGTAGTACTCTCTGAGCAGCTGGTCTCTCTGTATGAGGGCCTCAGTCCTTTCCTTGCGCGCCACGTCTCTCTCCTCCCGGACCATGTCGATGTCCTTGCAGGCCTGGCTCAGCTCCTTCTGGGCCTCGGTCTTGTCCTTTACCTCGTGGCAGTACTTCTCCAGAAGCTCGTTCCGCTCACAGATCGCTCTGTCCCGATCCACCAACGATGAATTCAGCTCCTGGGAAACATTCAAACCGGATCGCGTTGTAAACACAAAGCCCCACGGTCAATCCATCAGCAACAGATTCAGCTAATTGATTGGGCATCTGCCAGGGCCGAGCTGTCTCCCATCCAATCAAATGTGCTCATTAATAAATTGGTAGATGTATTCATTGATTAGCCCGCTAATGATTACCTAACTGATCTCTGCCCTGACAATCCCCTTGGAGAAGGGTGTGTGTATTGGTAAACTGACAGGTTGATTAAATAATTGATGAACCTCTCAAAGTAACAGTTTTATTGATTTCCTGTCTCGCTGATGAATGATTAATTGATCGGTACCTGTCGTAGAGCCTCCATCTCCTCACTGGCCACCACCCTTTCAGAAGAAGTGTTTTTGAGGCGGGCTTCTGCTCTCTCCAGTTCTGTTTGCAGTTTATCCAACTCCTTGATCACCTGCTCCCACAACAAAACACTTTATTATTGGACTCTTAGTCATTTTATTACTAACTGGGTACATATATTTCTCAATACATGAAAAATCTGATTGCATAAGAAACAAAATGGTTATGTCTTTTAATTTTGTTTTTCAAAAACAATTAAATGCATTGGGCATTTCTGGTATATAGCCGATATATTAAAGTTAAGATTTATGAAGGCACTCAGTGCTGTGTTGTGCCTCACCACAGCCCTTAGTGTTGTACATCGACCACTAACCTCTGAAAAACTAAATAACCTTGCACAAATACTCAGGAATGTCATTATTATGTCATTATCTCTCTTACCGGTATTTGTGATACTTCTGTCAGAGTCTATACAATACAGACACTTATATAGAACAGACTGCCCACAAGAGATTTGATTGACCATATACCAAACCCCTTGCTTTACCTATCCAATGCTGTGCATAATGGGTGTTTGTGTAACAATGCTTGAATATGAATATACACCGATCAGCCATAACATTATTACCACCTGCCTAATATTTTGTAGGTTCTCCGGCCAGGAACACCCCACAAGAGCTGCAGTTTTTGGGGATGCTCTGACCCAGTCATCTAGCTATCACAATTTGGCCTTTGTCAAAGTCCGTCAAGTCCTTATGCTTGCCCATTTTTCCTGCTTCTAAAACATCAATTGAAGGACAAAATGAAAAAGCAGACAAAATGGGCAACAATAAGGATTTGAGCGACAATTTGACAAGGGCCAAATTGTGATGGCTAGACGACTGAGTCAGAGCATCCCTACAAGCTCTTGTGGGGTGTTCCCAGGCTTTAGTGGTCAGTACCTATCAAAGATGGTCCAAGGAAGGAAAAACGGTGAACCGGTGAAAGGCTCATAAATGCATCTACTGTAGCTCAAATTGCTGAAAAAGTGAATGCTGGTTCTGATAGAAAGGTGTCAGAACACACAGTGCGTTGCAGTTTGTTGCATATAGGGCTGCTGTTTTGGCAGCAAAAGGGGGACCTACAAAATATTTGCATACATGCCTACCTTGAGACATTTGTATGAGTATCACTTCAGCGCAAACTCCGCTTTCGGGAAGTTGGCATTCCACAATCTCAATAAACCCACAAAAACAACATGCTTTCTTTGAATAAATAACTCATGTATACATACATACATACACTGACTGTACTCTATTAGGGCCTTTTCCCATTGCATTGTAATTCCTCAACCCAAATATTACAATCTCATCTTGTCTGAGGGCCTTATAAAAGCCCAAAACAGACTGTATAACCAGTGTGGCAGAAAAAACAGAATTAAAATAAAACATCCAATTATAACCTGTTCTTATTAACATTACTAGAGGGTGGGGGACTACAATAAGAACATTTCCAGTTCTGAGGACAGATGCTGTTGCAGTCTCCGATTATGTTTTGTTTTCCTGTACATGACATTTGCAGTCCAAAAATATAGGCTGTGTGTGCATTGTATGACAATCCTGCCTTTATATTTTAAAGTTAAAAGGAAAATTGTTGATTAACAACAGATTCTAATTTAATTAAGTTTGTCCTTCAGAAGTTGAACAACCTCCCATTACATTTGTGTGCGCGTCCGTAGAGCGCCTCTTATCAGAATCCAATCATGAACACAGACTAAACAAAAAAACTTAACATGGTAGTTTTTCATGTTTAAATCAACCTAGAACCTTCATGTGTAAACGTCTCATCGGCTAATTATGCAGCAGAGGAAATACATGTATATGTAATGTTAGTTTTTTTTGCACCACCACTTAAAAACAGATTATATCCTAATTTTCCTGGAAACATACTTAGACCACTATTTATTAATGCAGTAAGGATACATGGACAATAATGGTTAACTTTGATTTTGTTCTGAACGACCCGTCACTACAACGACTCTCGTGTTTACTGCACCTTATTAGGACATGGTATCAGATCATGGTATAGGATATCCCATATCAATTCCGATCCCAGTATCAGAATCGGTGCATCCCTAATGTCTGTGTGTTGTAGCTCAAGATTCTCAATGTTCGATTTACTCAGTGTATTATTTTTTATTAAAATGTAAAAAATAAAATTATCAGTCCCTATTTCCGCATACATTTAACTCGGGTCTTGTACCTGTGTACATGGACAGAAAATTGCGTAGTTGGCATGCAAAATGCGTGCAGGTTGGCAGGTCTATATTAGGCAGGTGATCTAAATGTTAATGTAATTGCACTGCATTTATTTAGCACATTTCTCTGACCAACAATGGCCACCAAAGTGCTTTACAGTGCCTCACATTCACCCATTCATCCACACATTCATACACCAACGGCGGTGTCAGCCACCCAAGGCGATAGCCAGCTCGTCGGGAGCAGTTTGGGGTTAGGTGTCTTGCTCATGGACAACTCGACACTTGTTCAGGAGGACCCGGGGATCAAACCACCAACCTTCCGGTTGCTTTAACATTAATATATATTTAACATGTAACCCTGCTTTAGCATTACTATATATTTAACATATATTGGTGTCTGACCTGGTCCCTCTCGCTCATGATCAGCCTGTACTCATTGAAGACTGAGTCTCTCTCCTCCTTGTACTTCTCACAGTCCTTCACGGCCTTCAGCTGGAAGTTCTTATAGCGGGTCACTTCAGACTGCAGACGCTCCATCTCCCGCTGGAGCTCCTTGTTCTGGGCTGATGACTTGTTCAGTTCCTGCTGCACAGAGTCAAACCTGGGAAGGGACACAGATGGTTGGAAGCAAAAAGTGTGTGCGTGCGTGTAACCCCAGATGCAGAGCACTTGTTTGTGCATGGCGGTGTGTCATTTCAGCAGCACGTCTGTTTGGTTACCTCCTCATTGAGGTGGAGCACTGTTGCTGGTAGTGGATGGCTGTGTCTCGTTGTTTCACCAATGTGTCCATCTGCTTCTGTAGTCGTCGGTTCTCTTCCTCCACTTGCTCTAGCCTGCTCAGGTCTGTGTTGTGATTGGCTACCTTCTCGCTGTAGCGTTTGCTCAGCGAATCATATTCCTTCCGCACTCCCTCCAGCTTCTCCATGGCTGTGTCGTAGAGTTTGTTGAGAACCTCTGAGGACCCGTTCTCTCTCATCACCTGGAGACAGGACATGGTCGTTCAAACGATGCACGTTAGCCGCTAGCCTCCCACACAAATCAAGTTTACAACTGTTGATAGATAAACCCAAATGCACAATTTCATTCCACGTGTTATGGTTGCTGCTTAGCGACTATTTCTGAATTGCAAACATTAATATCTTCTGGTTCTGGATGCATAGACGTCTAGAACACAGAGTTGTAGAAGTCCTAACGTGAACAATTTCTTTTAAATTCAGAACGTAGCTATTTCGTAGGAGAAATGAATGCTACAATACTATTGGTGGAAACCACCTGGATGCAAGTTCATCAATCTACTAGGCTTTAAAATGTCCATCACGCTTGCTGGATCAGTGCTGTGCTGTACATAGGTGGCTACTGTTCGTGACAGAGTTTAAAGTTAACTTTAGTGTAGTAGTCAAGGCAACTATCAGGGTAAATGCTAAAGCATATATTTTATCATTATATTTTCCACAAAGTGATAGGTGAAACTACGATTATTTATTTCTTGAGTGGAAAACCATTACTTATCAATACTATATCAATACTAAAGGATAATTCACATGATCACTGGTTCCAATCCATATTTAGTCAATCGTCAACCTCTCGCGGGAGTTTTGTGCCATTTTGACATGAGCTGTATCCCTTCTAGCCATGACCCAAGACAACCCCAGCCACAGAGTATGATGGGAGCTTGGTTCATTGCATAAAATAGCAAGATGTAACCCTATCCTCAAACCTTGACGCGGAAACATGCTGTGTGGTTGTTGTTTTTTAAATACATCCAATGTTATTAAATGTCAAACATATTGAAAAGAATGAACTTTGGTTGGTGTATTTTACACCAGATTGTCAGCAGAGGGCAGCAGTGAGCAGCCTCATTTTAAGACTATTGAAGTTTAGAACATGGTTCTTATGTAGGAAGCACAATTCTGACATTATGCCAAATTCTTAGCAAAAAATCAATAGCTGGGCAAACCTAGGTTCGATTTCTATGGTCTGTCAAAATCAACCCTGGCATCATTACAACGCAAAAACTCCTGGCTATTTGTGTGTGTTATATTGAGTGTGTGTGTGTGTGTGTGTGTGTGTCCCTTGTCTTCCATACAGCTCTCCTGACCTTGTCGATCTGTAAACACAGCATGCTGAGTAGGTACCAGGGGAGCATGCAGAAGTACTGCAGACATGCCCTTTACAAGAGCCAGTGACCCTGCACTGAAACACAGATCTAAGTGCATCTAGCACTCTAGCATCTATCCATTGTGTGAGTTGTGTCCACAACAACACTCTTCTTTAGGGATGTGTGTGTGTGTGTGTGTGTGTGTGTATATACACACCTCTTGCTGCTGCTGCCTCATGTCAGCCACGTCCTTCTGCACTTGTCCGTTGAGTCTCCGCAGCTCCTCGGAGCTCTGCTTCAGATGGTTGTGTTCGCGGAGCAGCTGTGTGTTGTCCCTCCGTAACAGCTCCAGCTCCCCCTTTAACTGAGACTGGTCCCCCAGCAGCCGGCTGTGCAGCATGCTGGTCACACGAAGGCACATCAAAACACAGTTCTAATTAGGAACAGCTGGGCCTCTTTCAGAAGAGCTAACGTCACCTTCTGCACAAGGTAGGTCAAAGCAAAGCTTGGACCAACTTCTCTGTGAGACTGAATTAGAGTTAATTTTTTATTTAGCTTGAAAAGACCACTGCAAAAAGAAGCTGCACATTCATTTTTTCTTGCTCTGCTCCCATACATTCCTCTCTGAAAAGAACATCCCTCCTGGTCCCCACTCAACCAGCAAAATATATAAAAAATATATATTCAAGTAGGGCTGGGCGATAATTCAATATTTATCATTATCGAGTTTTTGAAAATAATATTGAGAAGAATATCCCATATCAAAATACCGCGATAACAGCTGGTTTTGTTCTGAAACAAATAAACATCCAACAAATGAGGAGTATTTCATATTGTTGTAGTTCAGTTTTACCTGAAACTTCTAAACAGAAATATAACCATGTCAATCAATAATTTTGGTATTTGTTGTTTTTATTTGTTTATACAGCAGACTTTTTATACAACAAATTTTAATCAAGTCACAGCAGGTCCTATATATATTTAAATATATCGTCAGGCATATTGTATCGAAAAAATATCTACATTTTTTGCCAATATCGCCCAGCCCTATATTCAAGACATTACCAATGTTGCAAATGTCTCTCACTATTGGAAATTACTAATTTAGAATTAATAATTCACATAACCGCAAAGCCACATTTTCAGTAGCCATTAATTCAGTGTCCTAATAAAGAAACCTTTAATGCATCCATAATTAATCATGTTTTGACTTTCATTTCTGATCAATTGATTGACTCATTGGTGAATTAAGGTAAATTCTTGAGTGTTCTAAACAAGTGGTTCTCAAACCTCTCCTCGGGGACCCCCAGCCGTCTCAGATTTGTTGTAACCTTGAACGAGCTCACCTGATTAAAGCAGGTAAGGGCTTGATGATTAGTTGACAAGTTGATTCAGGTTTGCTAGCTCTGGGATACATCTAATATATATGGCATGGCTGGAGGGCCCCTAGGAGAGGTTTGAGAACCACTGTACTAAACCCATTGACCGGTCGTGTATTTTCCTCTCCCCACTGAATGGACCTAAAAGCCAAATCTGAACCATTCACAACAATCCTCTGTGGTACGCCTGGGCAACTTTGCAAAAAAAACATGATAAATATCACGATATACACTGGGAAGAGGAACGTCCAGTCATTTAGTGCTTGAGTACTCTAGCGAATCTAAAAACATTTGTGTACTTGCCAAACGGTGGACACATTTTGCATTTATTTTTGTGTAATGCAGTTGTATAACGCAATGCAGTGTTTTCAGGTAAAGAAAATTAACAAACAAGATAACGACAGAACGGCATGTTTTTATTGAAACTTGTGTTTGGAATAATGTATGATACTTCATGAGTTTGATATTGCTTGTTTTCTTGTCACAACATGTAGATGTACCTCCATAGGTGCCCTACTCATTTATTTGGGATTTTCTAATCACCATTTGGAACTATATCCACCATAGGAATCCTGTTAAGAGAATTCTAGAAGATATTCTTACTGGATTGGTTCCCATGCAAGTCCTATACAATAAGACAAAAACAGATTCTTATAAGATAGCTCCTTATAACCATTTTAATCTCATGAGTCTATAAGATCCTATTATGATGATAAATCCTAAAGGACTGTTTTATTAGGCGTGTATGTCTTAGTTTCAGTGAAAAATATAATTTAAAGTGCTTCAGTCACCCTAGTTTTTGGCAATGTTGGTAAATCCTGTTCTGAGTGCAAGCAGCAGCAATTCATATTATACTGTTTAGAACATAGTAAAACAACAACGTGGTTTGGCAGCACCAGTGGGAATGACTGACGCTACAAGCACCTCAGCACAACGCAGTTTGTGTGCGTCGCTCTGCTACAGTCATATGCAAAGGTTTACGCACCCCTGACAATTTCCATGATTTTCATTTATAGAAAATTGGGTGTTTTGATCAGCAATTTCATTTTGATCTATCAAATAACTAAAGGACACAGTAATATTTTGGTAGTGAAATGAGGTTAAATGGAACAACAGAAAATGTGCAAAATGCATCAAAACATGGTGCATAAATTTGGGCACCCTTGTCATTTCATTGATTTGAATACCTGTAACTACCTATCACTGATTAATTGGAACAAACAATTGTTTGGTGAGCACATTAAGCCTTGAACTTCATAGACCGGTGCATCCAATCATGAGAAAAGGTATTTAAGGTGGCCAATTGCAAGTTGTTTGACTCTCCTCTGAAGAGTGGCAACATGGGGGCCTCAAAAACAACTCTCAAATGACCTGAAAACAAAGACTGTTCAACATTATGGTTTAGGGGAAGGCTACAAAAAGCTATTACAGAGATTTAAGCTGTCAGTGTCCACTGTGAGGAACATAGTGAGGAAATCAAAGACCACAGACACAGGTCTTGTTAAGGTCAGAGATTGGCAGGCCAAGGAAAAAATATTGAAGGCAAAAGGCGAAGGATGGTGAGAACGGTCAAAAACAGCCCACAGACCACCTCCAAAGACCTACAACATCATCTTGCTGCAGATGGTGTCACTGTGCATCTTTCAACAATTCAGCGCACTTTGCACAAGGAGAAGCTGTATGGGAGAGTGATGCGGAAGAAGCCTTTTCTGCACACACGCCACAAACAGAGTCGCTTGAGGTATGCAAACGCACATTTGGACAAGCAAGATTCATTTTGGAAGAAGGTGCTTTGGACTGATGAAACAAAGATGGAGTTATTTGGTCATAACAAGGGGTGTTATGCGTTGGTGGCAAAAGAACACAGCATTCCCGGACAAACACTAGCTACCCACAGTCAAATTTGGTAGAGGTTCCATCATGCTATGGGGCTGTGTGGCCAGTGCCGGTACTGGGAATCTTTTTAAAGTTGAGGGTTGCATGGATTCCACTCAATATCAGCGGACACTTGAGAATAATGTAGAGGAATCAGTCACAAAATTGAAGTTACGCCGGGGCTGGATAATAACAACGACCCAGAACACTGCTCAAAATCTACTCTAGCATTTATGCAGAGGAACAAGTACAATGTTCTGGAATGGCCATCCCAGTCCCCAGATCTAAATATCATTGAAAATCTGTGGGGTGATTTGAAGCGGGCTGTCCATGCTCAGCAACCATCAAACCTAACTGGAGAAGTTTTGCAAGAAGGAATGGTCCAAAATACCTTCATCCAGAATCCAGACACTTATTAGAGGCTATAAGAAGCATCTAGAGGCTGTTATTTCTGCTAAAGGAGGCTCCACTGAATATTGATGCGATATTTCTGTTAGGGTGCCAACATTTATGCACCAGTCTAATTTTGGTTTGATGCATATTGCACATTTCATGTTCATCCAATAAATCTCATTTCACTACTGAAATATTACTGTGTCCTTCAGTTATTTAATAGATCAACATGAAATTGCTGACCAAATCACCCAATTATTTATGAATGAAAATCATGGAAATTGTCAGGGGTGCCTAAACTTTTGCATACAACTGTATATCATAACCTGTATCGTAACCAACAGTTCTTGCTTGGCACAATTCTTTTATTTCTCCCTTCTCCTGTTACAGATAGTTGTAGTTAGCTAGCTAGGAGTTTAGCTATCAGATGAAAAACCTAGTCCGACTCCAAAGTGCGACTTCGTTTTGACACGAGCTGCATCAGTTCTAACCCTGACGGGATTGATTGGAACGAGGACAATGCACTCTGTGTTTCTTACACATGCAGGCACAACAAGTTCAATAAATTTTAAACAGTGTCGTAACAAGAAGGATTATCGAAGTGGCAAGCAAATGCAGCTCATTTGTCAAATAAAATGTTAATGTCTGCATTTTTGTGTTTCATTTTTTTCCTTGCAATGGTTTTGCTGTGGCGCAGGGCCACGGTAAAATGAATGCAGTGGAAAGGTGGTTGCTTGCCTTGTTCTGCACAACTTGCATGTTTTGCATAGCATGTTTATCTGTGCTTCTGCGTAGAGTAGTGGGCTAAGTCGCTGCATTGTAGGACAGTCTGTCACGATGAAGGTAAAACACTAAACTTTTACAATGGATTTCCTGTCAAATTACAACCTTTTTTTACAGTGTAGTCATGTTTTAGTTTTTCATAGATCACTAGTAAGTTATGAACTTCATTTAACTGGTCAATAGGGTCTTACTGAGGAACTTCATTTAACTGGTCAATAGGGTCTTACTGAGGAACTTCATTTAACTGGTCAATAGGGTCTTACTGAGGAACTTCATTTAACTGGTCAATAGGGTCTTACTGAGGAACTTCATTTAACTGGTCAATAGGGTCTTACTGAGGAACTTCATTTAACTGGTCAATAGGGTCTTACTGAGGAACTTCCCAAAAGTTGTGAACCCAGAAAAGTAATCTATTACACTAACTTGTGGCATCTCTGGTGGGCACGTACCTGAATGTGCATGCAGTGACGTTGGCTGCTGCTGTTTGTTTGGCTGTTGCATTAGACGCAAGTTAGCGATGTTGTAGTTAATCTTTTTTTATTATAATAAAATTGTATATTGATTTATCGCCTAGCCATACTATAAAATAGACCTGATGTACACCGGTCACATACAAACACTCCCCACTAGTCCTTATAATATTTAGCAAAGCTCTGCTGCTATACATTCCTTCAATGTCTGTGTACAAAGGAAGTTGTTATAAAGCGGTAAAACTTAATTCCCATTAAGGTCATTCCAATTCAATTTCAGTAGAAACAAACTACTACAACACATCCATTACATTAGTCTCATGGCTGCACTAGGCATTTTGTTTCTGGAAGAGGTAAAACAATTTTGCAATAAAACCTCTTAATTATTCCCATCTAATTAAACAAGTCTATTCGGAAGCTTCCTGATACTAATACGGGTAGTGAAGACCCAGTTCCTCCCTGACAGCCTCGTTGTGACCCAGGTAGAGATGTGCGGACTGTAGTGCTACTCACTGGTAGAAGTCGGCCTCCTTCACAGCCTCTTCGCAGCGCTTCAGGGTCTTGGTGTGCTGGTTCTGGAGAGACTGCAGCTCAGCCATGGCCCTCAGGCACTGGCCCTTCAGACGCTCGTAGTCGTGGCCGGCTTTGGAATTGGGCCTTCAGGGCAGACGATGAAAGGGTAAGATGCATTACTACATCGGTTGAATTGCGTCCATCTGATCTCCAAGCTGGGAGCAGGTCTACAGGGTTAGAGCGTTGAACGCCCCTAGCAGGGAACTTAGTGTTGATACATACACAATGTCAGACACCACTGGCATGGCAGAAACAAAATAGGGGTATAATTCAAAATGACACTGATGTGGCCCGATAGTGGCACTGTAGCAAGAGAATGAAAACATCAACCGTGCCAGGCCACGCCCCTTACTCAGGCCACGCCCCTTACTCAAGGCCTCAAGAAATGGAACAAATATGCCTTAAAAACATTTTTTGAGTTGGAACAAAAAGTGAAACAGCTAGTCCTCTGGCACTGACTGACTGATCAGCATGAAAACTTCATATTTCATCAATGAAAGAAGGTCCGTCAACACTGCTAATGTCCAAACAAAAGGGAACTGGAGTGCTGCTGGTATTGCTTGTACCCTCTGGTGCTCTTGGAAGGGTTAAATGTTCATAAAAAGAGAATTGGAAAAGATCCAGGTCCAGGCACTCAGTAGGATAAGTTAAAAGCCTTTATTATTTTAGAGGGCTAAAGCATTAACTACAGCAACGCGTCCCACTGGCCTTCATCAGGATGTTGGTAACAGACAGACAGAGTCAAGCCATACTTATCGTTGCATGGATTTCAGGTGTGCCACTCTGGCACTTGCAACAATTTCTTTGGCCACTTGAGGCAATAGTTCAAATCACGTCTAATGCCAGAAATGACAACATACAGCTACAGGACCAAATTGAAGTAAGATCTCCAAGTGCTAATGTCTACTTGTGATTATGTGGCAGCGCTCAGGAACATAAATGCATTATCAACCAGTCAGGGGTGTTAATATTGTAATCCTGTGGTACAATTGTTGCATTTGCAAGATCATCGGCATGGAGTGTCATTCCTGGGGGACGACATGTTTAAGATTGTCTTGTTTTTAATATCTGACATAATAAATTAAACATTTAATCTTGAACCACCCACCTGCAGTCATCGAAGGTGGTACCGGGTGACGCTAATGCCAGACGCTTGCGAAGCTCATCCCTCTCTCGGGTCACCTGACGTAGCTGGAACAGGATGGTGTCCAGGTTGTCACTAGCTGGCCGGTTGTCATTAAGGGCCGGGGGCGGGGAGGAGGCGGAGCCATTACCAGTACCAGGGGGCGAACCTACCACAGAAAATATGTCACAAGGGGGAAAGAGCAGCTCACCCCCAGCAGAATATTGACAACGGGAGAGGTGGTTTGTGAGGGGATGGACGCTCAAACAATATCAAGACAGACACACCTGATGGTATCCGATTTACAATAACATTGTATTGGAACCTTTTGACCTTGAGCATTGACAGAATACAGAATATTAAATTGACTAAGTAAGGCAGCCAAACAGGGCCGCTCTTAAATCTCATCCAAATACATTGCAGTTCTATTACATACTAAAGCATTTTGGTTCAACTGATAATCTGCAGCACATTCTCCAAGAACAACCCCAGAACAACGTGATGGCAACAACGCAAGTAGCCTCAGACAGGAAAATGACAAGAATCATAAAAAAGATCTGATCAAACGTGTCTGCTGGCTTACGCAGAGTATCTAGGGCACTGTTATTCATGACAGTACTACAACGCATTTGTTCAGTTTAAGGTCTTTGTAAATAAGTAATCAAATAGAATATGAATAAGCCTTTCCAGTGAATCGTTTACATTTCGCTCGGTCACCAAAGGGTCTGTTTAATTTATTGCACGGTTTTATGACCCGTGGATCAGGAGAAAGGCTCTTTTATTAGGTCCGATCCCACTCAGGGATATCCCAGTAATAGAGAATGGCTCCTCACTCCTTTCGTTGTAACTCCTCAACGTGATCTCAGATAGCGCTAGGGCTGGGCGATATGGCTAAAAACTCTATCACGATATAAGTGTTTCATATTGGTCGATATCGATAATTATTGATCTGTTTTATGACCTATTTAGAATAAGGAGCAGGAAAAAAATATTAAATTTAAACATTTTTATTTTAAATTTAACCTTCCACTGATTATAATCCCCTTAGTTATAAAGGCAGAAATGTCAACA
>JACXGM010015705.1:0-21056 GCA_016801145.1 Umbra pygmaea
ACTAATGAAGGTGTGCTATAGGTTAACAGAAATATGTGATATGATCACATTAGGAAAACAGAACGGAACCAAACCAAAACAATACATACAGGAGAGTAACTAAAACGTCTGTCTGGTTCCTATAAAGGGAACTGTGACAACACCTGACTAGATGTCCACAAATGACCATATTTCAGTCTGCATCAAAGCCATGGAGACATACCTTGCCAATATGATTTTAAGGTATTATTTTAACATTGGCTAGCTCTTATGTACAGACTGAGAAACTCAATGCTTCAAACTCTCCAGCATCCATTACAGACTATAGGCTGTTTTGTTCCATATAATGATCATCATGTGGAAAAATAGTTTGAATTCTTCTAATTGAAATGGATTTCAAAATTAGACTTTGGACAAGGTCATCATCAAGCTGGGTAGTTCTGCGTTGTTGTTGAAGGACTCGGGTCTTCCTAGGTCATCATCCTAGGATTCAACAGAACACCAGAGAGATCAGATTCCATATATCTGCATTACCTCAGCATAGAATGCAGATTGATACTTGTCCTCCAGCCAAATGAATGAAGCCTGTACTATAGTAGACTAGGCCACATCCCAAGGGTTTGTAGAGGCAAAATCTCCAGTGTTGGACAAAGTGCTGAGTAAAAGTACTTTCCAGAGTAACTCTGAGTTCACAAGTTTTGGGATGTCCCTACTTAAGACCAAATTAATCAGGTAAAAGGAGTTCACATCTTACCGCTGACCATGATTGATATTTCCTTTACTCATTCTAATTGTTTTATAGGATACTGTTATGTGTGATCAAATGTTTTTCAAGATCTTATTGTTGAAAAAGTTAATGAATATTTCATTGCTGAAGTGAAGGTCAACATCACTTTTGGAGTGCTGCTTCTTCGTCAGCTTTGCAACCGTGTCACTAAGAAAGTTTCGATTGTTTTTGTTGTTCTCAAGTTGGTTAGTACGTTTAACGACCAGGTGAGAGGGCTTTTTGAAAGTTTATCATACTAATTTTAACCCAATCTTTAATGCAAAACGTCTTCAACACTCAGTAACATTTCTACTATATGTTGACGTACATAAAATCCCTGTTTCAGTTCCTAGACACAACCTCTTATTGAAGTTTAGGTCTGGACTTTAACTATGTCATTCCAAAATCTTAACATTTCTTGTTTTTCAACTCACAAATTTGTTGCCTAACGTCCGCCTGTAGAATTTGTTTATACAAAGCAGAATTCACAGTTTCTTCAATGATGGTATGTTGTCCAGGTCCTGATGCAGCAAAGGAGCCCCAAATCCTGAAACGGTTTCTGTCACCATGCTTGATCTTTGGTATTAGGTTCCTATTCTGGATTGATCTGTATGGCTTTTCATAGAGAAAACAAATATTTATTTACAGTTTTTTACTCATCCGTCATGAGAACATTGTTCCAGAACTCTTGAGAATTATCCTGATGCTTTTGGGCAAACTCAAGATGACAAATATTTTAGGTGGGAAGTGGTGTTTGCCTTTCCACTCTGCCATGAATGTTATTTTTTATACCAGCATATTTCTATTGGCTACTACTGATAAGATTAACTTTTGTCCTAAACTTTCTACATTCTGACAGTTCTGCTTTTACTGTGGTTTGATGGAGGCCCAGAGCCTTACAAATGGTTTGGTAACCCATTCCAGACTGAAAGACAATTGAATTGCTGTATGATGTGGCGTTGGAACCTGTGTTCTGTTTTTCAAAGTGAGAAAGTGCCTAACGTTGGTGTTATTTCTTCTCTCAGACTCATTCTATATGTCATCACAACCACAAAATAATCAGTTCAAATTCAATGTGAAAAATTTTCTAAAAAGCAAAACAATCTGACAAGTGGCACTGCACAGTTGCGTGTGTGTACGTGTGTGTGTAAGTGTGTGTGTGTTCTTGCGTTTGTGTGTGTACAATGCCTCCTGAGCTTTAAATAAAGTTGATCTATCTGTAGAACCCAGTATTGCTTGGCAGAGCTGTTTTTGCCTGTCTTCACACCATTTCAAATTTGTCCTGACGCCAACTGCTTTGAGGCTTCTCTTTGCCGTCGATGGCTGTCACACCCACGGTTAGAACAAACTGACAGCCACCTGCTCCGCTTCGCCACGAGCAGCATGGAGCTTCTGAAGCAAATACACCTGCGTCTTAACTTGCTAAAGTGTCAGGTTCCATCACTGCGCTGAATAGAACCAGACCTCATATTTACTTGTAAATGAATTGGCTCATGCGTCAAGGGAGACTATATTGCTTTGCAAAGTGGGTTTTTAGTAGTAGATACAGTAACACACAGACAACAGACACATACAGTACATTCTCACACAAACACATGGCTGTAGACACACCCAGAAACACAAGTGTGCACACATACAGCACACACAAACCTTAGTGTACTGAATGTAGAAGGGTCATGGAAAGTGTGCACTGTGCAGCTGGCATATCAATGGAAGCCAGGAAAGAATCCTGAGGATGTTATTTATTATTTCAAAAATGAGTTTCAGTTCAAATAAACTTTGACAATTCAATTCAGATATTTCAAGTCTAAAATATATATGTATATATTTTTACCTGAAATACACGTTTGCATTTAGAAATTTTCAACAATGGGATGATCGAATTAAAATAGGGAATTTTTAGGAAAGAGTGGATGAGTAGCGAATAGGATCAGGTGTGCAGTTGTATGTTGGGAATAACAGAGACGTGAAAAGCACTCAGGAAGTGCATCTTCTACCTCCCATCACAGGGGCATCAGATGGCTCAGTGGTTAGGGAGTCAGGCTTGTAGTCGGAAGGTTGCCGGTTGGATTCCTGACTGCGAAATTTTGTTGTGTCCTTGGTGCTCCAGGGAAATGTCCCTGTTCTTACTGTAAGTGCATCTGCTAAATGACTAAAATGTTAAAAAGGACTCCACAGAATGGCTGAGGGACACCTTGAGTTGGAGGGGTTTTAATTTACCTAGCTGAAGGTCCACCGTGTTTAACGTTCTCTGAAAGAGGATTTACAGTGGAAGTTGTAATGATCTTCCCATTCTGACAGCTGCTGAAGCGGAAGGTTTCACAGCAAATCACTGCTGCTTACGTTCCCCTAGTCTCCATCTAGTTCTATTTTCCTGTCTAACCTTCATTACATTTTTCTCTCTCTGGCCCTTAAACCCCTTAAAGGACAATTCCGGCACAAAGTGATCCTAGGAGTTAATAACATGGGATATCTTTCATGCTAATCGAATGTGCCCAGTTTTAGTGCGAACTGATAATTACCTTATAAAGCTAGTTGTGAGGGCATAGATTAACTAAATATAATTCGCTATTTTATACCACTAACAATGCCAAAAATAGCACCACACTTCCACGGTAGCATAATGAGGGTCCCTACATGCAAACCGAGGCATAGAGAACTTTGTAAGTATACAGACAGTTTTTTAACAAAATAGTTTAAAAGACAGTGCCGTTTGCGTATACAGGCAGGCGCCATCTTGGGAAAACAGACTCGACCAGTCGAACCACGAACACCCTGCTACGTGAGCTGAACTGTGACTTGGAATCTCCATGGCAAGAGGTTTTTCAGTCATTCATGCAGATCAATGAGCAAGACTTAAAGATGGCAATGCAAACTAAAATTAAACACAATTTGCTCACAGTTTCAGCTCACATAGCACAGCGTTTGTGGTTCGACTGAGCTCTTTTGCAGCTCTGTTTCAATTCACAACCTAATATGGTTTATTTGTTTTCAGTCTTTGGGCTAACAGCTTTGTGGAAGCTATTACCTACCTTGTAAAAGGGACAGAGGGGAAATTGGGGAAGACAGACAAGGGAAAGTTAGTAATGAAATAGAGAGATGATGAAAGAACAAATGAATGAATCAAAAAAGAGGAAATAGAGAGAGAGACATTTGACATGAGACGACGTTTACTCACAAAGGGTTTATAACAATTGACATGAAGGTTATTGCAATTTTATAATGGCTCAGATTTTATACAGAGATAAGGCATAGGAAGTTGTAACTATATGACGCTTTGACTTACCCATCTCAGAGCCTGTTGCAGAAGGCGTTTCAATTCCCCATCTTGGGTTTGCGATAAAGTCACTGTGTATCCACTTGACAGTCCCTTAAAAATGATTCAGTATGGATCTGCTAACACTATGGGTTTTAATAGTAGAAATGTTGCATTTTTGTCCCTGTAAAATCAAGCTCCCTGGTGACTCTTTTCTCTCAGCAGTTCCTCTAGGATGATTTCTGAGGGCAGTTGGCAGCACAACATCGATTTTATCCAGGTTTTTCCCAGTTTCAAAATGTTATGTGGTTTAGTATTAAACAAGGCCAATTACTTCTAATGCCAGTGACCAAGGGGTTAACTGTTAGCTTTAGCTTTCGCCTGGCTGTCTACCTAGGTGTTGCTCTGGAGCAGATGGAGGCAAAGTTAGTCAGCACAATCTGCGGCTATAGAATATTAGCTTTTAGGCCAGAGGTTTTCAACCCATGTGGCGCTGCACACTTGTGTGCCATGAGGACTCCCCAAGTGTGCCATGATTTATTTTCAAAATCTAAAGGTGTTATTTTTTGGGGGGCAATTTATGCAGAGATTTCTTCATAACGCTCTTTTCAGACTCCAGTGAGGATTTCCCAAGCTGATGCACTGGAGACCCATCTGTCTCACATCACATGCTGAGATCATGTTCAATCATCTGATTTGATTGGACAGTGAAGCAATTAAGCTCGCACCTGCAGTTGACAAGTTCTAGGTAGGCTTGTTGGATAAACAATGCCCAGAATCATATTTTGTTTACAGCCTAAATGTACACGATTGTTCATTAAGTATAGTTTTGACAGGCAAGGTATTGGTTATAAAGCTAGGACATTTTCAGTTTGTGTTATCACTGTAATGCTCAACTATATTTCATTCAAACATCTAGCTTTGGTGTTTGATTATTTCATGCTTGTGTATGGTGTGGATGGTTAAGAAGGGGTCGAACACAGGACAAATGCATTACTATGAATAGCACGACTGGTAACTTTCCTCAAATACACAAGGAAAATACAAATGCCACAAAATAACACTCTTATAAACAACAGGAAGGACTGTAGATAGGGAACTTCAGATCCAATAATCATACATATAAGGAGAAAATACAATAAGTCTTTCTAAGACACACAACAAACGAACATGGTAACAATATCCCACAACTCTCTCTAGAATAAATTTTTTTTTTTTAATAATAACTTAGAAAAACAATACAATACTAATGTGTTAACTTGGGAAAAGTTCAGAAATCAATATTTGGTGGAATAATAATAATTGTGAAACAATAATAAATCAGGCATCTTCGCACGCTCTCCACCAGTCTTTTACATCGATGTTGGGTGACATTATTCCACTCCTGGCAAAAAATGTCAAGCAGCTTGTCTTTGTTTGATGGCTTGAGACCATCAATCTTCCTCGTTGTCACATTCCAGAGGTTTTTTTAGAGTCAATTTTTGAAGAATTGGCAGTGGTCTCTTAATTTATTTCCAGAGTTGAAATATCACAAACTTGATCAGTGTTTTAGCAATCTGCTACTAGCTACTGTACATCCTGTTCCAGTAAGGCAATATCCAAGTTATATTCCAGTAAGGCAGGGGTGTCCAAACCCTTCCATGGAGGGCCTAGTGTATGCTGGTTTTTGGTCTTTCCCTTCAATTAGAGGTAAATTAGGACCTAGACTGCCAGGTGAGGGGAGATCCAACCAATTAGTGAGCTACTCCATCAGCCTTGTACAAGGTAAAAACGAAAACCTGCATACACTAGGCCCTCCATGGAAGGGTTTGGACACCCCTGCAGTAAGGCAATATCCATTTTTTTGTTAGTTGCAATTATTACGCGTAAAATGTGTTAGTGTGCCTTGACATTTTTGGTCCCACCCAAGTGTGCCATGTCATGAAAAAGGATTGGAACCATTGCTGCAGGCGACTCACAATGGCTGCAGATGAGTTTGACGTTTCCAGACAATAACTGTGACTAGCATAATTATGATAATTGTGTTTGGTGATGGTTATGGGTAGTTTTGCTTTTATTGGACTCTCATTTACATTATTCACAGAGGGAGTATGACACACACACAAAGACAAAAGACACACACAAATGGTAAACCTCATGGCCATTATCTTATTTTCTCTGTTCTTCCTTCTCTCTCCTACATCCTTTCCGTCTGTCTCTTCAGTGTCTCTCCAGGACATTACGATGAGAAAGGCTTTTAGGAGCTCCACCATCCAGGATCAGCAGCTGTTTGCTCGCCAGTCGCTGCCCATCCCCCTGCAGGAGACCTTTGACCTCTGCGAGCAACCACCGCCCCTCAACATCCTTACGCCCTACAGGTCAGCATCAGCAACCGCTTTCCTGATTGGGCAGTGTTACCTGACACCTAACTAGCTACAGTAGCTGTGCCTCAGCAGACTGTAGATTAGCCCTTAATCACACTTTAAAGTAATCTGGGCGGGTGTGCGGTGCGCGGGTGTGGGTGTGTGCGTGTGTGGAGCATGTGAATTTTGGTTTAACAGACCGTATTAGGACCAGACGTCTTCACAAGGATAGTAATACTTGACAAAGATGCCCATATTAGGACCTTTTGCCGATCCTCATAAAACAAAGTCAGTTGACTTAGGGGTTATGTTTAGGGCCAAGGCTACAATTAGGTTTAGGGTTTCAATTTAGGGTACTTTCAGGTTCAGGCATTCCAGAATGGAGCATAAACTTTAATGTCTTAAAGCCAAGTTCTCTGCAGATTAGAAAGCTGCCAATAATCAGATGACATATAGAGAATGATGTCACAACAGAACTTAATACTGATTTCCTATAATCAATAAACAATAGTTTGAATCTCGCCAATGGCTGCAACATAAATAGTACTGGTTAAATGGCGCCAGCTTGTCTAGACATTCTATGGGCCCTATTTTGACGATCTAAGCGCATGGCGTGAAGCGCATGGCGCAAGTGCGCTTTGGGCGTGTCCAAATCAAGTTTTGCTAGTTTGACAGTGGATAAAAGGGTCCATGCACCGGGCGCATGGTCTAAAAGGGTTGTACTAAGTGTCTTCAGTAATTCCTGGGTGTGTTTGGGCGTAACATGCAATAAACCAATCAGAGGTTAACCTCCCATTCCCTTTAAGGTAGCCAGGCGCGTTTGTACCTTTCGCGCATTGCTAGTATGACGGCGGATTTGCATCGTAATATTTCATTAGTAATCTTTTGCATGTTCGTGTGCTACTGCGCTTCCCTGCGTGTGTGCAACAAGCATAGTGTGCACGCGCTGTGCTTATGCCATTGGCGCATTTGACTAATTTGCTGCTAAAATAACAATGACGTGCTGTGCCATTGACTTTAGACCAGGTTTTTGTTGGTCAATGGCGCGATCACTTTCCAATGCCTCAAGATAGCAATACACCCAGAATTATCCTGAACACACCTCCCTGTTAGACCAGCACTCCCATGGGCGCAAAAATGGGTGCAGGTGAATTTGCTATTTAAACCACAAGGGCGCCTGACGGGAAATTGACAACTGCGTCAGTCTTAAACTGCATTCAGACTATGCGCTGCATTGCGCCGGGTGCAAGATAGGGCCCTATATGTTAATCTCTCTCCGAGGCCCAAATGGCTCCGGTATCACTTCTTGCTGAGACAAAACGCCTTAGACAAATATCTGTCTATTGTTCTCCATTTGGTTGTGCTGGCCTTAGTTTACATACATTGCATTTAAAAAGACATCCTGCATTCTCAATTAAATTTACACTGTCTGCCAAATTCCTACCAAGGAACAACTCTACATTTTACAGTGAAACAATTCTTCAAAGTTGCATAAGTCATTTTCACAAACCCAGAATAACTTGCTCTTCACTGGATAATTTTCACATTGTCCATAGCTCTTAGGGAATACCAAACAATATAGTATAACATTTATAGAAACATAATTAACAGTTTTAGACAATATTTTTAGTAAGTGGTGATCCTGACTAATTGCTGATCATTGAACAGATATTCTTTATTAATTATACAGGAACTTCAATGCAATGAGTGCGATTCTACTTCTCATATTATTACTAAATGTTATTGCATATTTCCTCAAAGCTACTTCTGCACCAGCTATACATATATATATATATATATATATATATATATATATACACACACACACACAGTCAAATGCAAAAGTGTAGTCACCCCTGACAATTTCCATGATTTTCATTTGGGTGTTTGGATCAGCAATTTAATTTTGATCTATCAAATAAATGAAGTACACAGTAATATTTCAGTAGTGAAATTAGATTTATTGGATAAACAGAAAATATGCAATCGGCATCAAAATGAAATTAGATAGGTGAATAAATTTTGGCACCCCAACAGAAATATCACATTGATATTTATTTCAGCCTCCTTTAGCAGAAATTACAGCCTCTCTACGCTTCTTATGGCCTGTAATGAGTGTCTGGATTCTGGATGAAGGTATTTTGAACCATTCCTCCTTGCAAAACATCTCCAGTTCAGTTAGGTTTGATGGTTGCCGAGCATGGACAGCCCATGTCAAATCACCCCATTACAGAACATTGTACTTGTTCCTCTGCATAAATGCCAGAGTAGATTTTGAGCAGTGTTTTGGGTCATTGTCATGTTGAAATATCCAGCCCTGGCGTAACTTCAACTTTGTGACTGATTCCTCTACAATATTCTTAAGTATCGGCTGATATTGAGTGGAATCCATGTGACCCTCAACTTTAAAAAGATTCCCAGTACCGGCACTGGCCACACAGCCCCACAGCATGATGGAACCTCCACCAAATTTTTCTGTGGGTAGTAAGTGTTTGTCTTCGATTGCTGTGTTCTTTTTCCGCCATGCATAATGCCCCATGTTATTAGCAAATAACTCCATATTTTTTTCATCAGTCCTTAGCACCTTCTTCCAAAATGAAGCTGGCTTGTCCAAATGTACGTTTGCATACCTCAAGCAACGGTTTGTGGCGTGTGTGCAGGAAAGGCTTCTTCCACATCACTCTCCCAAACAGCTCCTCCTTGTGCAAAGTGCACTGAATTGTTGAACGATGCACAGTGACACCATCTGCAGCAAGATGATGTTGTAGGTCTTTGGAGGTGGTCTGTCGGCTGTTTTTGACCGTTCTCACCATCCTTCGCCTTTGCCTCTCCAATATTTTACTTGGCCTGTCACTTCTGGCCTTAACAAGAACTGTGCCTGTGGTCTTCCATTTCCTCACTATGTTCCTCACAGTGGACACTGACAGCTTAAATCTCTGCAATATCTTTTTGTAGCCTTCCCTTAAACCATAATGTTGAACAATCTTTGTTTTCAGGTCATTTGAGAGTTTTTTTGAGGCCCCCATGTTGCCACTCTTCAGAGGAGAATCAAAGAGAACAACAATTTGCAATTACCTTAAATACCTTTTCTCATGATTGGATGCACCTAACTACACATTTTAATGATTAACGTCTTTAAGATCCTTTTTCTTTCCCATATGGCTTGAAACCTGTTGCCTGCTTGATAATGTGGAACATCCTTCTTAAGTAGTTTTCCTTTATTTGGGCTTACCTGGCAAACTAATTATCACAGGTGTCTGAGGTTGATTTCAGTGATCCAAAGACCCCGGAGACACAAAACCATGAGTTTGATTGAAAAACAAAATATTTAACGTTTATGACACTTAATTCCAATTTGCATAATAATTTGGAACGCAGTGTATAGGGTACTTAAATGCAAGGTGATATGGGCTATGTTATTATTTAGGGTTTGTAAATGTAAAATCTGAGAACCATTCAAATTTTGCTCAAATAGGCATATTATTATTAGAATGTGAATTATACTGGGTGGAACTGCAGCCGAGTTGCTGTGGCATTTTAATTGTCTGTAGGCTGACTACTATAGTAGCTCTAGAGAACATGGTTATGGTCTTCTTGACCTGAGATTAACAAAAGAAATAAATACTAATAATAATAAATAAATTCATGGAACAATTTATTCTTTACTGACAGCTGCTATAGTTCAGCCAGCATGATCTTATAATAGTAGTAAACTAACTATCCACAAAAACTATCTAATTTAGACAAAGGTAAATGTTTTTATATTTTGAATGTAGGCAATGGGTGTTAAAGCTGGGTGTGGGTGAATTTCTGTTAGTATTTGTAACAAATGTTAAGAATTTATCTTTCTATTGTGAACTTTCCATGTTCATAGAAAGGGAAAACAATTTTAAAACTTGTTTTTGGTCCTTAAGAAAAAACAAATAATGTGTTAAGGTTCGATACTTTCATAGGATTTTCACAAATTGTGATTCTTCACTGTTCACCAACAGAGTCTAATTACATTTGTATTTTCTTATTTATAATGCCTTACTCTACATTATTGAATTCCATATTCATATGAGGCTGTTTTTAGAGCATAACACATATTTTACATCCCATTGTGTTCAAATGTTTGGGGTACCAAAAGTTTGGGGTACCCAGAAAGTTTCAGGTTTTGACAAATATTTATATTTTCTTTCACCAAGGCTGCATTAAATGTATAAAAATATATATCCAAGACATTCCCAGTGTTAAATATGTCTATTACTGTTGGAACTGACTGTGTTATGATTAATTATTCACATAGAACTGCAAAGCAACATTTTTAGCAGCCATTTCTGCAGTGTCCTAATGATGAAATCTTCTAGCTCATTAGTAAATAATACTTTTTTGCCTATCAATTCTGATCAATGTAATGCCAACTTCCTGAATGAAGGTATCAATATCAAAACACTGAACCCAAACCTTTGAATTCTAGTGTATGCTGTCTGCTTCAAATCTGCAAAGTAGTCAAAATGCTGTCAGTTCCACTTTAAGTTTATGGATTTCAGATTATATCTGCCTCAGATCTACAAAAATCAATTTTTTAGTACTGCAAATTATCTAGAGTTGGCGTATTAAAACAATAAAAAATAGTATTTATATTTTGGGACAGTTGAAGTTCAGTTTGGGGTCATTGAAATTGGACTTTAGGACGGGGGGGAGTTAAGCCGCTAGCCCTACCAGTGCCACAAAAATGCCTGGTTACAAATATGCCCGACAACACTTTGACACGCCTCACAGCTTCTGGCACACTGTAATTTGGAATGACGAGACCAAAATAGAGCTTTATGGTCACATCCATAAGCACTATGTTTGGTGAGGGGTCAAACAAGGCCAATAGGGAAAAGAATATCATCCCCACTGTGAAGCATTGTGGTGGCTCACTGATGTTTTGGGGGTGTGAGCTCTAAAGGCACAGGAATCCCTGTCAAAATGAATGAAGCAGGTTATCAGACAATACTGGCAGACAATTTGCATTCTTCTGAATGAAAGCTGTGCATGGGACACTCTTGGACTTTCCAGTACAACAATGCACAATGCACAAGGCCAAGTTGACCCTCCAGTGGTTACAGCAGTAAAAGGTTGAAGGTTCTGGAATGGCCATCATAGTCTCCTGACCTTAATATCATTGAGCCACTCTGGGGAGTTCTCAAACTTGTGATTTATTCAAGACGACCAAAGACTTTGCATGACCTGGAGGCATTTGCCAAGAAGACCACCTGCAAGAATTCAGGGCCTCATTGACAACTATCACAAACAACTGCATGCTGTCATTGATGCTAAGGAGGCAATATACTGTATTGAGAACTGGAGGTATGCAGACTTCCTCTAGCTCAGTGCTCTGACACCAACGGATGTTTGTTTTATGTTTGCAAAGATCAAATAGATCAAACTGCAGCAGCATAAACACTTGTTTAAACTGATCATTGAATGCAGGCTGCTATAATGAATGCCATTTGATCATCATTTATTGTGTGTTAATTGCCCATACAGGACACCTTACACAATCACTACTTAATGTATTGATTATTCTATCATACAATAGAAACCACTTTATACAACACTGCCTCTGCTTAAGTTAAGACTTGTGAACGACTTTCTTTGAATGCAATCATTCAGTTGAATGGTGAGCAATATCTCTTTCGCCGCCGCCGGTAGGGGGTCTGGCACAGTCTGTTACTGACTCAAATTGACAAAACGACTTGGCAAGATCAGAGTCAGTAAAATGAGTTTACTACTTAAACGTAATACACAGGTCCATATCAGCCTGTGTATTCCGTCATTGGCATGCGATGTCTATATTCATCCTAGTTTTTCAACAAACTTTTGATTCAGCATTTCCATTGTTTTTCTTGTTTTGAAGCATTAATGTTATAAACTGATGGTGCTGTGACTCCCAAAACATTTAGTTGGTGTGTTTTTGCTTGAGCTGAGTGAAGTGGGCAGACTAGGAGAAGGGGGGCAGCGGGGTCATGTATAAAAGTGTGCTTATATACACTACCAGGATGAAAATATACAATAATACATTTCATTTGATTTTCTGGTAATTTGCTGCCAGTACTTTTTCTATTATTTTACAGACATTTCCTTCAAGACAAAAGCAGAAAATACTTTATAAACACAGTAGCTGCAGAATAATCATAATTGTACAGTATTAACAGACATTTACTGTGTTTAGAAAGTATGTTCTGTTTTGTTTTGAAGGAAATGTAGGTAAAATAATAGAAAAAGTACTGGTATATTTGTACCAGTATACTACCAGCACTTTTTTTGGAAATATTGTTTACAGTGGATAGGGCTTGGATATAGGGAATATTTGAAGTGGGTTTTAGAGGGCCAGTAGGGGGCACTTCCCTCTGGTCTAAAGCTCATTCCCAATGCCCCAGGGCAGTGATGGGGACATCTGCCATATGTAGGGTGCAGTCTTTTGGATGTGATGTTAAACAGGTGTCCTGATTCTCTATGGTCACTAAAGATCCCATGGCAATATTTGTAAGAGTAAGGATATTAACCCCAGTGTCCAGGACACATTTCCAATCTGGCCCTCATACTATCACAGCAACCTAATCCTCCCTATCTCTCAACTGGCTCATTCATTCCCCTCTATCGCCTCTTCTCCCGAGGCCGTTGTTGCAAATGACAAAGTGTTCTAAGTCAACTTGCCTAGTGAAATAAAGGTAAACATATAGGGAATATTGATTGTACTGCTAATCCTGGTTTTACTGGACATGTGTCTCCAGAAGTAAAACCAAAAGTTATGTTTAGGGGTTGACATTTGAACTAATTTTTGGGTTTAGACATTAGGGTTTTGTTATGTTTAGGAGAAGGGCTAGGGAAAATACGAAATTATTTTTCTGGCCCCCACAAGGATGTGTGTTTGCAGTGCCCTCGAAGGGCACACTCCCCTGCGGGCGTGTGAATGTGTGTGTATCGATGTGTTTGTTTCTCTTCACACTGTCTCTTGGCTGTTAACTCAGGTTTCAGGCAGACACAAATACAGATGAAGAGAGATGAGAGCAAGAGAGAGAGGGAGTCAGCTGGAGATAAATAATCCATGATGAAAACCCAGCGAGTGGTCTGGCTCTTTTTGTTTGTCTGCGTTATCGGTGCTGTGTGTGTTTCTGTTGGTCTGTGTGTATGTGCGTGTGTGTATGTCTGTCTGTTTAAAAGCCTCCATCTTTAAATCTCAGACCTTTCTCCGTATGCACACAAACACAGCTGGAGAAGCAGCTGCCCATCTCTATTACTCTTCGTAAAGCCGGACTGTGGGTGTGTTGGTTGTGTGTAGCTTTAACAAGCTGGTATATGATAGTGGCTGCCCAGTGTGCAGACAGCGGCTGTGCTCTATGCCTCGGTGCTGGACTCGCGGTCTCTGGGATAGATGTCAGCTGCCCAATTGGTCTGAGTTGAGAGACAGCTGTACATATCACAGGCAGCTCTACCCAGCATGCTCTCTGTCTGCCTGCCCACAGCCCCACACCCCCACCAAGGCCTGCAGCATGGGACCACCTCTAAAGGACCCTTGGACCACTTCCTAAATCTGTGTGTTCTATCCATCTGAGCCCAACTTCTTTTCTCTCTCTCTCTCTCTCTCTCTCCCCCTCTCCCCCTCTCCCTCTCTCCCTCTCTCTCTCTCTCTCTATCCCTCTGTCTGTCTGTCTGTCTGTCTGTCTGTCTGTCTGTCACACCTCAGGCTGTTATTCTCCAGATCCAGCTGATGTTGTTCCATCATAGACACACACAAACACACACAAACACACACACACACAAACACACACACACAAACAAACACACACACACACACACAAACACACACAAACACACGCACACAAACACACACACACACACAAACACACACACACACACACATCACACATGCGTAATGTTCCGTTACAACACACACACTTCTGTCGCATTCCTGCCATCCTGGTTGCAATAAAACTCCCTCACCTTCTTATGTTGAGTCTCTTCATTTTTCCCTCTGGTCAGCCGTCTGTCAGCCCCACCTACCCATCCACACACACGCCCAGGCTAGCATGATCACTAGACGAAACCTTTAAACATTGCAGGTTACCATTGTTTACCAATAAAGAAACCATTGTGGAGTGTAGGCAGAATGTA
The DNA here is from genome assembly GCA_016801145.1 of Umbra pygmaea. Lineage (NCBI taxonomy): Eukaryota > Metazoa > Chordata > Actinopteri > Esociformes > Umbridae > Umbra > Umbra pygmaea. Next base: position 14,489 of record JACXGM010015705.1, read on the forward strand.
TAGCATTCTGGTTTTTTTGTGTCACTGACTGGAATGTGTGTGTGTGTGTTTGCTTGGTGTAATAAAATTAAGACCAGAGGTCTTCAAAAGCAGAGTAAAACATAAAAAAATGCCCTTATTAGAACCATATCCAGGTCCCGTGAGGATAATTCAATTTCTTAGGGGTTAGGTTTAGGGTCAAAATTATAATTAATGGTTAGAAATTAGGGTTTGGGGTAGGCATTACGGCTAGGTAAATTTTAGGCATACATTTTAGGTACGTTAAATGTAGGTTAGGGTAAGGGTTAGGTTATGGTTAGGGTTAAGTTTAGGGTTAAGGTTAGGTAACATTAAGTAATTTGTTTTCTGGTCCTAATGAGGTTAGATGTAGACAACTGTGTGTTTGTGGTATGTGTGTGAGATACAGAAATGTGTTTATTTGTGAGATTTGAGCACATCGTGTTCCCATGTTGACAGGATATGACTGGACAAGCTTGTGTATGAGTGTGATGGGGTGAGTTTGTGTGTATGCTTGTGCATGTGTGTGGTACCCGATTTCCATGTCACATGCGGCTTTGAGGTGATAATTGCAGTTCTAATTTACATGATATATTTTGATACATTACATGGGTGAAAACGAGAATAAATAAAAACACAAACATCTAAGCGTTGACTCTTGATAAGTCCGCCTGCTAAACAACTCAATTGTAAATTAAAATATGAAGAAAGGGATTTTAAAAAGTAGACTAAAGTGGCAGCAACACTTCATGTTTTAAGGTGTCTAATGCTAGTCAACAAACGTCCACCAGACCCAGCTACTGTCGCATTAGAACAGACTGTTTCTAATGATTTCTATAAATGTTAACATTGAGTGACCAATCATCATATTTGGCAACAAATACAATAAAGAACTGACTTTAGGGGTCTTTAGGTGTAACTTTAGTTTCTTCTGTCGTACCTACAGGGATGATGGCAAGGAGGGTCTGAAGTTCTACACTAACCCTTCCTACTTTTTTGACCTGTGGAGAGAGAAGATGCTGCAGGACACGGAAGACAAGAGGAAGGAGAAGAGGAAACAGAAGGTAAAGAAGGGCCACCATTGGGCAGCGGGCCAGGCCGTCAGCATTATCCTCTCTTCCTATTGGAGGAGTCGTTGCCGCCTATTTGGCCGTTAGCTCAGGGGACTGCATCAGCAAGTGGGCTTCGAACCAGGACTCATTTCTAATGACATCTCTGTATCATAGCCTTAATTTCAGATGTTAGAGTAATACTTAAAACTGTGCCAGTATGAACATCTAGCCAGAACAACAACTACCGATCACATTATGTTACATCAGTGGTCATTGGTCAGCGATTGTCTCACACACCCACGCGTACACACACACAGGTCGATATGGGTCAGCATGTTGGGCAGATAAGGTGAGCATTAATCACTTGGATACAGAGTGGATTTGGTTTATCGACCCAGTAGCATACTCTACACACATTTATAGGGAACTATAAACGATACATCTGTGAAATAGCAGAGTATTTTTGGACAGACTGACACTGGGTGGGTTCTTTGTTGCCTACACACTTATTCAAATGAATGAATTTGATTCTGCCCTGTCAGCCCCCGCTCTATGCCAGGAAGCCCTTGTTGTACTCTGACATTGTCACACATATGCATCCCCCCACCAGCAGTACACACAGTTGTGTTTGTGTAGGAGTGGCCCATAAAGATAATCTTGCCTTACATTTGAATTAACATTTGATATACCGAATAAACACACACATAGATATTGAACAGATATTCATAAGGGGGCCAGTGTTTCCTCAGAGATCTCCTTCTCTCTCCACGGACGCTGAATTACAGAGCAGACGTAGGGGTCTCCCACCCCCAGCCTCAGGGGCTCCATTCTAAGCTAATCAGTGCCAGCTTGCGTCTCCGTGCTTGAGAGACAGGCCCAGAGCTCTTACTGTCCCCGAAAACACCCAATCAGAGCACAAAGTGGTTAGACGTCCGAGCACAGCCGTCCAATGACAATGGCACTTCCAGGGGGAACCCTGCCAGATTTTGTTGGAAGAGTTGATTTTGCTATTGTGGTGGTGGTGAACGGCTCAGTCACACTGGCTCCCAGTCAGGGAACTGGAGACGGCCCCAGGGTGTTAATACGGAAGACAGGACACAGGATATACACATAGAAATATTTCCTAAAACACTATAAAGAGAGAGTATTACAACTTCAATTAGTGTTGAATTAAAGTTGTGAGAAGTGAAGGCAACATCCGAGTCTAATAAAGGACTCAGTGGAGATGGAAATATAAGAAAGACACACCACCAGTTTATGTCCTTAACTGGAGCTTTCAGTTCAGCCATTATGTTTGGAGCACTGGGAGTAGAGAGACAGGGGACAGAGTGTGAGGGAAAAGGCAGTTATGGTGAGGGAAAGATTAATAATTTATGTTACCTTAGGAGTTATGGAATTTGTTTCATTGTAAGATTTACACTCAGTTGTTGAGTTTTGAGTAAAGCTGCCACATCCACATAGTAGATTTCAGGCCTGTGTGAGTGTGAGAGAGTGATAGAAATTGAGATAAAGATCAGAGAAAGACTTCTAAGCATCTCTGCGACATCTTTGGGAATGCCAGTTCACTTCTGGAGTCAAGGAAACTGGTTAAAAAGAGTTAGAACCTCATAAGACGTGTCCTTTACTGCCCTTAAACACCATGGAACCAGCCGGCTTCTCAGTCCATCATACACCACCCATCCCCTTCACTGAGGGCGCCATAGCAACTACACATGTTTCTCTCTCATCACGTCGGCAAGAGGTTAAAAGAGCAGGGATGAGATTGTAAGGGGATCATAACTACTAACACAGACTGTGGCTAATATGGATTGTTCAGGAGCCTGATGGTCTGGGGAAAGAAGCTGTTGCCCAGTCTAGATGATGTGGCTGGTATGGTCCTGTACTCCAACCGGTACAGTATAGGCTATACAGGAGGTCGTCGTAAAGGAAAGGGTTTGCTATATGTGCTGTTTTTAGGGCTGCCCACAGAACAATGTTGATGTAGGGACCTGGGGTCTCATTTCTAAAGCATGCATAGAAACTATCCTAAATTTGTTCTTATGATTGCAATTAAAATATGTAATATGCATAGGAAAAGTGTGAATTATTAAACAATCCTATGACAGTTTTACGCACACTGTATATCACCATTAATAAATATAACTTGTTCTCAAGACTCAAGGGCTTGTGCACAACCATGGCTATTTGCATTTCAACACACAACTCATTACACATATATGGTCAAAATCATCTCTTTAAGCCTGTGGGAAACATAAAATGTGGGAAAAGATATACTACACTATTAAAAAATAAAGGAAAACTATCTTTCTGAGATAGACAGGCATGGGTAGATTGTACCATAGTTAACATGTTGAGTGCACAATTTATTTGTCTCACTGTGCGGTTGCCTGCTTAACCAGTAAAAACTAAAACGTCATGCTGAAGTTGGTGATGTTTTCTAAGACAACAGAGTCTCACTCAATTCACAGAAACAGAAATGTCAATTTTGTGCATTTTAGTTAGATCTGAATTTGTGCAACATATGATAACTGGCTATCTCCTACATTCCATAGCATTTCCATCAAATTACATAGACCATTTTACAGTTCATGTTAGGGTTAAAGTTAGGCATCACATTAGTGAAGTTAAGGTTAGGATTAAGGTTAGCGTTAACATTACAAACAATGACATGCTGTATTTGAAATTGGTTAAGGTCATGCATCATTTTACTAAGGTTAAGGTTAGGGTTAACATTACAAAAATACATGCTGTATTTGAACTTGCAAACATTTGGATGAGTCGGCTATTTAACCATCCATCCCCGGCCCTAGCAAACAACTACACTCATTAATTCTGAATAGACTCACTACCGCTCCTAGTGACATCCCTTGTCATATGGGGATGTAAATTCTTTCATTTTTGTACAAATCAGGTCTCTATAAAACATGCAAATATTCACAAAATATCAGATCTCAATTCTTGTAATTCTGTAAAAAACATATTTGTTCATATTTAAAACATCTGAGAAAACAATAAATATGGGATAATGATTCCCTGCACTACGCACTGAATAGTACCACCTAAAATGCATACTTTATATTAAAGATAAACCAGTGATTGTCCAGTGACAAACACTGTGGAAGCACAACTTGTATGTCATTACAATTCCAGTTAAAATGGCAAAATATGCACTGCTTAAGCCGATTTCCGACCGCAGGGATTTTTGCAGTTCGTAGAACATAACGTTCCTATAACTCTTTTTTTCTTGTGTTTTTCGACAGGAGAAATTGCGGGATTATTTAGTCCCTCGCACCGCAGTTCCTATAACCATTTTAGCTCCTACTCCAGAGCAGGGTCTTTCCCTTTTCCTAGGTCCACGTTGATTGGTCCAACTAAATTACACCGGTCGCTTCTTTTGTCTGTTGCGTATAATGCTACATATTATGCTGGAGCCTTCGTCTTTTGTGTTTCTGTGTTAAGTAGCTTCTCAATTTCTATTACTCCAGCCTAGTTTTTAAACGCTGCGGTTCGAACTCCGTGATTAGGACATATCAACACAACACTCTTTTTCTTTATCCCTTTCTTTTTTTAAATTGTATTGGATGTCGTTTTCAGCCTCGTAATCTGAATGAACAGCAAGCCGCTGAAGGAACCCAGCACTACTTGGGCTGAAAACAACCAGATCATTTGCATAAGATGATTTACACACTTATCTCCAATCATACACCCAGTGTTACAAACATTAAACTGTGAAATGTTGTTGTATGTGGCGCTACGCTAAAGTCTAGTGACGACGGTAAAAAAGCCTGTTGCGGTGCTTGCGTTATTCCCTTATCCCTCCTACCAGTTCCTATGGCCACTTGACCAGTGCGAATGCAAAGAGCAAAACCGGTTTTGGGGGAGAGTAGTTAGTAGAACTGTTTAGAAGTGGACTGTTCCTATAACTTTGTTCCTGTAACTACTTGGTCGGAAAGCGGCTATAGTGTAGGAATTCGTTGTCCCTTCTAAAGTGATTTGTTTACATTGTTAAATATTATGTAATATAAGACTTGCAAGGCAGTGTTTTTTTGTGTTTGAAGGATATTAACGCTAGCAAAACATTTTAATAACAATGGAGGAAAACAGTGAGAACAAAATAAACGTAAACATGTAATGCGTGGGGCATTGACAGTGAACTGATGTCACACAAGCATTGTGTTTTCTGGGAAAATGAGGCAGAGGTATTGCAGGATCTTGAAAGATAAATTGTTAAGCTTTAGTTGTATATAATTCAAACATAAAAAAACATATTTTCCACATTAACTAGTCTAACTTTCAGAAGCAGTTCCCCTGTTCTACCATTTGTCATTGTGCGTACGCATGGTCATGGCTGTGCGTAGATTTACGAACATTCTCAAGCAAAAGTTTGTATTGATAAATCCCACAATTTGCGTATAAAAATCGCACAGATGTTTTATGCACTCATTGATTAATGAGTCCCCTGGTGAATGTGTTCCTATGAAGAATTACTGCCACTTTCCGCTTCGTCTACAAACAGCAAATCCTTTATGCTTTAGTAGTTTCCCGTTCTCCTCCAGCTTTCTTCTCCTTCTTGTCTTTCTACCTTTCCCTGATTTCCTGTCTTTCTCTCTATCTATTCCCCCTTGAATACTCTTTCCATTCTTTGCGTCTGACACCGCGCAGCTGGAAATGCCTTTTCGTGTGTGGCCGGGGGGCCAGATTAAAGTCTACCCTGAACCCCTTCTCCTCCTCACCCCCCCAGAGGTAAGACCTCCCCACACCCCTGTCCTAGGGATTTCAAGTTAGCCTGCTGCCCCTCCCCATCTAACCACTTTTGGGGTTTGCCAGTCAATGCAGTGTATTGGACCTGCACCCTTTCTACTTCTAACCCCTGATCCTCACCTCTCTTACTACTTACACCTGATCCCCTTTGCTAACTGCAAGCTGCCTCTAAGACACTGTTAACTGCCTGTAGGTGGCGTTCATAGTGCTGAGCGATTAATACTTCATTGAGGCTGTATCGGTTTCCAATTGTTAACATATTAAAGGGATATTTTAATATTTTAATGTTATCAATTAATGTTCGGATGGAAACAAAAAAGCTAATCTGTCTTCAAAAGGAAATAGCACATCATATCAACAGGGTATTTACTTTTAACTTTCCACTGAGACCAGACCTTTCTCAGCCATAAGAAGACTTTCTTTTTCCTGACATACTGAATACTAGAACAAAGAAGAACAATACAGCTAATAAATGGCCATCATTTAAGTCCTACTCACTTAACCATTCCCGTGTTTAATTTGCATTATTTTAATCAGTCATTATTCCAACGTTGCTCAGGTACACATACTAATGATGCTGATGTATGCACTATCCAATCATAACAGTTGGTTTATCGCTCAGCACTCATTTCTAGGTGAATGAAGCCTGCATGTGTTAGCCTTCCACAAAGTGTCCACTAACAGATTGCCCCCTCAGCTATAATCTCCAGTTTATATCTGTAGCCTGAGTGGTCTCATTCACATGCAATGCTCACTAT